>JAOCPS010660137.1:0-19874 GCA_025505425.1 Graphium colonna | reverse complement strand
AATGCCAAACTGCCCACTAAACCCTGCGGTGTTCCTCCTTCGCCTGACCGGGTCGTGGTATCTACGTTAGTTTACCTACAGCCCGGTTAGGGTAGCCATCGACCCACGAGGGGCTAGAAGTTAGGCCCCTCCCTTCAATCTATGATGCCCCTCGGAACAGCATGGGGGATGGGAACATGGGAACAGGATGATTGGTGGGTCACCTACGATATCAAAGGAGAGCACTCAGTACTTGATTGTCATCATATTTATGTAGTAAAATTAGGGGAAAAGTTTAAGTTAAATTTTTTTCAATAAACGTATTCAGCTGGTACGTGCAAGGCAATCGACCTCCCCTCCGCGTTCCGTCTCACTCCGACCACACCGTGTCCGCTCGGATGAGCAGGAATTACGTAATAATTTGTTTAACTTCAGATTATGTTTACTCAGCGGTAAATCAATATTTATTATTAATAATATTTTTTTTCTTTAGACATGATCCCCAAATAAAATTGAAGACAGTGATCTTTCCCACTACTAACACTTGTAATTCGTTTATAATTTTACAAGTGTTTTAAAATAAAAATAAACGCATTGCAACATTGATACAATGTCCAATAACGTACGGTATTTACTACATTGTAAGAAATAGCCTTACAGGAAAAGAATAACTTAACTCTTTTTAACCCACAAGGAACAGCGTAAGTCTAAAGTTTGCTTTTGTATTGTTCTACAGCTTCGTAGCTGTCGTTCTTTTTTTAAAAAGACTTTATCGAATACCTTATAATTTTAGCAGTTCGAAGATCGATATTTTGTGGTTGATGTCGTCAGTTTTCGTAAACTTCTAGTTTTCTACGTACAATGTCGTATAGACAAAAAACTACGAAACCAAATTTAATAAAAACTCATAATATGATTATCTGATGACGATTTGATTATACTCATTATAAATATTTTTTATATGATTCATAGAACTTATTAATTAGTAGACAAACGTGGCAATGAACTTAAATTTCCGCAATTTTGAACACTCGACAGCTATAATCATATGTATATTATATGTGTAACTATAAATATATAATATGAATTATATTATAGAGGTGGTAGAGCATAACAACTTTTATCAGCTTTTGCTGCACTTCTACGGCCGTGTACGGGGAAGTACCACCGCCCTTTATACAGTCGGCATAAAATAAAGTATGCATGAATTTTGGGGATGCCGGATGGCCATATCTACCCTTTTATTTTAAGCTCCTATCCTCTCCAAATCCTTAATCCCGACCCCATCCTATCCAATAAACCTATTTTATCCAATCTCCCAGGTCGCAACTCTCCGGATGTTGCGTGTGTCCATGGGCGACGGGATCGCTTACCATCAGGTGAACCGTCTGCTCGTTTGTCTTCCTTTCCATAAAAAAAGAAAAAAATAACAAAAAAAGCGTGTATGCAAGGCACGCGTGACTTCTAATTACAATAAGCAATTATCAAATTAAACAACCTTCGCGTTTAATTTAACTAACTGAGAAGGTTTTGAGCGAAGAAGTAACAATTTAAATTTGATTTTGTAATATTGAAATTCAATATTCTATCTTATTTAGTAAGTTTTAATTGTAAGGTGAATAAAAATTCTGAAAGGGTCTTTTTTTACAATGATTAGCAAATCTATATCTGCGAATGTATGTTTTATGAAATTTCCAATTTTAAAATTTATTTACATCTAATGTCTCTTTCGTATACTCCGCAGTGCAAGGAATTTCATAAACATGTTCAGAATAGATATAACGAGCGTCTACAAAAATAGACCGACAATCAGGGTTTGAACTTTATCATCCACACTGATCGAGTCACAATGAGCTCGACGCACTATGAGACGCGTAAATTAAAATACACCATAACAATAAGATATAATAAAACAAGGAGCATGTTATTTTATTTATTTAAACTTATTGCACAAACACTACAATGGCGGACTTAATTCCAATGGCATTTTCTACCAGTCTATCATAAGGTGGTCACAATAAATTGTAAGGTGCACAAATAAATTAAAGTAAATAAAATGTAATACAATAAAAATACATAATTAACATATAATATAATAATAAACAAAACGTAAGTCATTAATACCATTAACAGATATTTTACAATCATTTGTTAATTCATGTTATGCTCAAGCACTTTAAAGGTGGTAGAGCATAACATCTTTTACAGCTTTTGCTGCACGTCTACGGCCACGCTCGCCCGGGGAAGTACCACCGCCCTTTATAAAGTCAGCATAAAATAAAGTATACATGATTTTTGGGGATGTCGCATGGCCATGTCTACCCTTTATTTTTTCCACTCCTTTCCATTCTAAATCCTGAAACGCGGCCTCATTTGCGGGTTGGCAACGCACACGCGACTCCCCAGATGTTGCGTGTCCCTATGGGCGAAGGGATCGCTTACCATCAGGCGAACCGTCTGCTCGTTTGTCATCCTTACCATAAAAAAAGCAATTTAAACACGTACTTACATCATCTAATGCTTCCAATGCTCCTCAGCTCAAGGAATGTCATAACCATCTCCAGAATAGATGTAACGAGCGTCTACAAAAATAGACCGACAATCAGGGTTTGAACTTTAACATCCATCCATACTGATTAGGCGGTCACAATGAGCTCGACGCACAATGAGGTGCGTAAGTTACATGCTCGAGATGGATTGCGGGTAGCGGGTGTAATAACCTCAGATGGGCGCGTGCGAGGCGAGGGGGGAAGAGGGTTAGGGTTGTCAACTTTACGTTACGTTACGTTTATAAAATAATTAGAAATTGGCAACCCCAATAATGTTATACACTTTTTTTAATTCTGCGAATATATACTATTGACAATTTAAAATTCAGTAAGAGAAATAAATTTTCATGTGATATGCTTTATAATATTTGTGCAAAGATCTTGTCAAAATATTGTTTTTGTTAAGTGTCTTAAAGATATAACAAACACACACTTAAAAATAAATTTCGTTAAACAAAGTCACCATTGATTTTTACATGCTCACTAAGTACATTTTTAGCTCATTCTGACAAAAATACTTTTAGAAAAAAACAGTCAGAATGTAAAGTAGAGAGGATTTTTATGTTTGTGGAAGTATTTGGCAGCCCTAGCTAGAGGGGAGGGGGTGGGGCGTGAGTGAGGGCGAGGGCGCGGAGTGCGAATTCCTCCGCCAAGGAGGACGAGTGTCATGCACCGAGCCCATTGCAGGTCGGAACTGCTGATCGCATTTTCATACGATAAATCGAAACCTTCGAGTTTTGTGCATATTTTATTTTATCATTGATATACAAAAATACGTCTTCATACGCATAAAGTGAGAACACAATTTCCTATTGTGACTCATCAGCCTTGTCGTATCTACAAATTTCAATCAATTTTTATCCTTGTTAGATATTGCTCTGTAAACATTTATATTGTGCACGATAGAATATTGTTTTTATTTTTGGTTGATCAATAAATTTTAAGCCATTAGTACCATCAGTATAATCGACCCTTTTTAAGAAAAAAAAAATACAGTTTGAATATTTGAAGTCTATATTCAAAGATATATGATATAGGCATAGCAGATTCCCCCCTTTTTTAACGAAGAATATTAGTTTTTTTTTAAATTATATTTGATACACATAAATAGTTTTGCTTTAATGAAAACATATTCATCTTAATTGTACTAAAAAAAATAATATTACCTTTAGTATAGTTTTAAAACAATTATAATCTGTTGACAAATAAAAGCAGCCTGGCTGGCATCAATCGGTTGTTTAAATATTTAAAAAAAAACATAAAACCTAATCCAAAAAGTGACATCGTGCGACAGCTGTCATAACATAAATAAACTTGAAACAAACGTCAATGTCTTTATAAAATAATATAATTACGGGATGTGTTAATTTTCTTAATAGAAGAATAGGCTCAATTAAATATTAATGAAACATTAAACGACTGAGTAATAATATTTTTTTTATTAAACTAGTTGAAATGATATTAATTATGTGGCTTAAGTATATGTCAAAACGACATAAAACCAAACACAGATATGAGAATCAACATTTAATAAGCATTGGAGTGGTTTATATTAAAAGCTTTTCTTCGGGCTTTAAAGCTCCCTTTAAAAGGTAAAGATACTTTGTGTACATACTGAGTATACTATAAATTTATACATCGGGAAAAGATTAATAATAGCTAGAAGGTTATTTTCACAGAAAATTACAAAAACCTCCAAACTGCCTCAAAAGTGTACTTTCGAGACATTAAGTTTAAAAAACAAATTACTTGACAGATTTTAAAATAAACAAATTAAGAATTAAATATCCTTTTAGACAATAAAAGAATTTTTAAAATTGGTCCACAAATGACGGAAATACGCGCGAAAATACAAAAAAAACATTCGCATTGAACCTCTGGTTTTCAAGTAGATTAAAAATTCTTGATGAAGGTGCCACGTTTATAAAACTAACGATTGGTGATTAAGAGAAAAAATACGGAAGAGACCTTATTAAATAACTTAATTAAGGAGTCGTTTAAAAACCTTAAAGATACGTTTTAATTGATTATTTTTGTTTGCATTCCCTTATTAATGAAGAACAGTAAATATTGGTGGAAGACCTTGCCTTGAATATTGTCGTACACCGCGTATTATAAGGAAAAAAATTACTTAAAATACTTTCTTAAAATAATTAAGCATTCATTCCTCATGAACTAAGGAATAACTTGCCTTGATTGTAATTGTACATGCGCAGATAATTAAAAGAAAAAAAAATCGCGAGGGATGCCTTGTTTTTTGACAACACGCATAAAATAACACATAAAAGTGCCATCTTTAATTTATTATAATTAAGCATTGATCGCGCGTAAATCGATGTTTTTAATTAAATCTTTTTAAACTTAACTGTATTTCAGTCTCCTTTCTAAATTTTATCATCGACCTCAATTCATAAGGATTTACAACCTGTAAAAGTACTTTAGTAGAACAATATCTAGCGTTCGACGCACCTTGACACGATTTGCATGCTTAATACATGACTTCACTTCATCGTCTTGGGGATTGGCGTATTGACAATGAACTTTATGTGTGCTTTATTGCTGGTACCATTTCTTCGATGGAAAAGATATTTAATTCATTCCCCTGTATACTGGGTTACCTATCCTTCTTCTTTGGGTGCCATCTCCTGTCGAAAGTTGGCGACCAGGCAACTTGAACTTTTGACACTGAAACACTAAATAGGGAACGTGTTTTGATACTGGCGCAGATGTTTCAGCCAAGATGTACGTCTCCCTGGATTTCTTTTTCCCTGTATCACTAATTTATTTTCTATTAATTATACAAATGTATAATCTTGGACTAGATTTTGATGCATGACCAAGAGTCTCTCAAACATACAAAAGTCACAGACTAGATAATAATTTAAACATCAAACTAGGCTATAATTTCAGTTGATTTTGGAAGTGATCCAACCATATATATGAACGTCTACTTCTGCTTTTAACACACCTGGACTCTTGTTTTCGTACTTTATGTGTAGATAAGAGATCACCATTATCATCTACAATAGCCATATTTGACCCACTGCTAGGCAAGATAGAGTAAAATCTTAAAAGCAAAAAGATTTTGCTAGCCTTTGCTATTTTACTCAATCTTGAGCTAATCTGGGCCAGATGACGACCACTAGAAGAGATACATGAATGTATATATATCTCTTAACACAGAGGAAACCCAAATTTATAGGCAGCAGAGCATAACATCTATTTACAGCTTTTGCTGCACTTCTACGGCCGTGCTCGCCCGGGGAAGTACCATCGCCCTTTATAAAGTCTGCATAAAATAAAATATGCATGACTTTTAGGGAATGTTGGATGGCCATGTCTACCCTTTTCTTTTCTTATACATATCTCCTCGAAATTCTTAATCCCGACCCCATCCTATCCAATAAACCTATTCCATCCAGTCTCCCAGGATGGCAACGCACTCGCAACTCTGCCCGTTTGCCTATCGTTTGTCTTCCTTTCCATAAAAACAAATTCTTGGTATTTCATTTGAAGAGTCGAAGTAAAAACCCATCAGCGGCCACGGAGCTTACACTCCATCATAATTGATCCTCCGTTTGCGTTCCGTTAGCCGAGTCAGGGGCATACGAATCGCTACCCGGAATCCGACACCGAAAAAACCGCGATGGCATTCGACGGAGCGAATATTTTGTTTTTTTTTTATTTTGCCTAACGCTATTAATTCGCCGGAGACCGCGAGTACCGTTTAAACGGGCAAAAAAGTCATAAGTGATCATCGGAATGGCAACTCTACCTGTAGAGCTAATAGAAATATGAAATGTGTCGGTTCGCTCTTGTAAAAACTATCTACACGTAGTCAAATTCGTGACGGCCAAATTATACAGACAAACGTTTTTGAAATATTATAATTTTTTTACATAATGCTTACTAGCAGCTTCTTGCGGTTTCACCTGCGTATTTTTTCCCGTGTGTTTGTGTACTTGCTCCGCTCCTTTTGGTCATAGCGTGATGTTATATAGCCCAAAGCCTTCCCCAATATACGGGCTATCATGTACAAAATGAAAGCTTATTTGTGGTAAGCGACGTATTCATTTTACGGCTTCTAAATACCGTCATATCCCTCAATGTAGAATTCCAATTAATATTCCATTGTGTCATACTGTGCGGGCAAAAAACATAATGAAGGAAATCTACGGCACGTTTAGAACGAACAATATGAATACATTCATACATCCGATATTCATCTGCACATAAACAAGACGATCTAACGCTTTACCGTGCGTACTTTGTACCCGTAATTACGGATTGCGGTATGTGTAGTCTATTCCAGTTAAAGGTAAATAAATGGTAAACAAAACCCACCTATTCAGTTTATGAAAGCAAATGACCAATCAGTAGAAGCCGATTTATGCCGATAACGGAATATGCTATTTTTTAAAATAATAATAAACTTTTATTTTCAAAAACAAATGATTGAGGTCTCACATGTTTTTTACTCGATAGAGCATACAAATTTTAATTATTGGTATGTCAAATAAAATATGTGTTTTATTTATATTCATAATTTTGCTATATTTTAATCGACTTCAAAAAAGGATGAGGTTATATGTTCAGCTGTATGCATGTTTCTTATGTTTTACCAATTTCTCTGCTTATTAACAGATTCTTACAATTCTTTTATTTATTTAAAAGAATATATTTTTGAAGCGGTCTCATAAAACTATATCATGAAAGATTATTTGATGGAGTTTGAAGTCGGTTTTTTTTATTTTCTCCACAAGTAACATTTGTTGTGGCTTTTTGAGTGACTTAAGTTTGTTTACTTTCTCCCTATCTTTGATTGGAACAGACTATATGGTTATTGAGGTGTCTCGGCAGATGTTCTAATACACAAGAAGAGATGGTCACCAGATGCGCCGATGTGGCATTTGTGTGTGAATCACGTGGGCAAATAGCACGCACACGTCCCGACCCGTTGGCGGGCAACGGGCACGGTACAGGCACCATGCTTCCGAAATTTACTCGGACATTGAAAAAAGGATTTTTGTTTTATTTTCATTTATATCTTCTCTAAGCTTCCTTTATGTAAAATTCCTTTTGATTCTAAAAATAGATTTTTTATTGCTTTTGACTTTTAAATGCACGATGTAACTTCCATACCTACATTTAATTTTAAAATTATTGGTAGGCAAATTTTTAACATATGGGTGTTATTCAATTTTTATTAAAAATAAATGTGACATAACCTAATGAAGTATTTACACAAATGTCTCATTTTTTTTTTCGATAACGCTGTTATTATCGTACCAAAACAAAACTGCTATACAAAATAACTCTACATATCGACGGTTAAAAGGCAAAGTGAGTAACGGACCACTTGCCGCTTCCACAGTAGAGCAATTTAAAGATTGAAAAAAAAATTTATTTTAAGTTTTTTTTATGGATACCAAAAAGAACTTAAAATCAAATATATAAGTGTGTTTTATAGCTTTCATCGATTATTACCGCTTGCGATACAATTTTGTTCAAACTTTAAATTGCTCTACTGTAAAATGTCTAAATGGTTCGTTAGTCACTTTGCCTTGTAACCGTCTATATGTAGAGTTATTTTGTATAGCAGTTTTGTTTTGGTACGTCCGCGGTACAATCTCAAATAACGCGCACATTAACATTAAAAAAAATCATAATTTTTCCCGCGTTTGACATTGCTTTATAAAAACAACTCTATACGCACGTAAGATTGATTTTGCAAAACCAGAACCACTCATACATAGCTTTGACATATAAAAACTTTTTTGTTCGATAATGTGTACCTCAGATTATCTTGTAAATCAATAGTTACAAAATTCAAAACTGTGCTTCATTTTAACCGACTTCAAAAAGGTAGGAAGGTTCTCAATTCGGATGTATATTATGTATATTTTTTTATGTACCATCGCGCATATGTGCCATTAATGAATCGATTTTAAAAATTCGTTTTTTATCTTATAGGGTATTCTTTCGGAATGGTCCCCTAAAATTTTTAAGAAAATCTGTGTAGCAGCTTTCTTTTAAATCAAAATAACAATATTTAGGAATATTTGCACATATCTCCGCTACTTATGAACTAATTTGAAAAAATATTTTTTTATCTGACAAAGGGTATACTCCCACAATAGTCCTGTAGAGTTTTTATAAAAATCGGAATAGTAAATTATTTTTAAAATCAAAATAACGGAGGAAATGTTTCGAAAGTACACTTTTAAGGCGTTTGAAGTCGGTTTTTGTAATTTTGTGTGAAAATAAACTTGTCCAAACTTTCCGCCTGCCGCGTGGTCACCCCGGAGGTTGCGTACCTGTAGTCAAGGCTAAGCATACCTGTCCCTACCTGCGTATCTCGTATCGCATTCTTGCACTATCCGACTATCGGAAGCGTCTCGTAACGGTTTTATTTCGGCAGACCTCGCTTCAATACCGGCCTTGCGATTATGTGTACATTGGAAACTTGTTTTAATAACCTTAAACGTATCGCCGATTAATTATTTTATGCCAGCCATAAAGTCACTAGATAACGTGTTCCCGCTGCAGCCTCTTGAATTTATTAAATTTAAAAAATAAGTAAATTAAAAAAAAATTAAAACAGAAACAAACGATTAAAACTTAACACTAGCTTAACGAAGATCCTGTACATACATACATATCAATAATAATACGGATTTTTCAATTCATTATTGTACTATGTTCCAGAAATAGTTTTTTTAAACAAGAATAAAAATACCAATGTCAAGCTTCAAACGCCTTACCAATGTAATTTCGTGAAAATGCTTATTACCTTATTGTGATTCTAAAACAAACTACTAAACCGATTTATCAGAAAAAAATAAATTCAAAATCGGTTCATACATGGCGGAGATACCCGCGAACCAATCTAAAAATGAAATATCCGAATTGAGAATCTTACTTTAATGAAGTCGGTTAAAAGCGATACAGTGTTCATGACTATGTTAAGTAATGAATAATAATTTATATTTCGTATAAAGTTACGCACAACACAATTTTGTGTTAAAAACATATCGCTTGGCAAATGACACGAAAACAAAGTTAATTGCGAACATGCTATAAATAACTTCTATGTTCAACATCATGCGGTTTCAGAGTTGCAATAATTATGTAGAAATAATTTAAATTATATGTATAAATGTATATATATATATTTAAAATATAAATATTATTATTAGTTTAACTGTACTTTTAAAATCAGGTGAGTAGCTTATACCATACATCCAAATATATGAATATACAAATTTCACCGCAATAATATAAAAGTATTGGAAGCAATGCAATTAAAAAAAATAATAAAAACCAAAAAATCACCGACAAGCTCTTGGACGGCAATAACTAAACCAAGTGGGTCATGGACTACAAGTCTAAATCCTTGACAGGAAATGGGCACTAAAATGGTCATTGCAAATCTTGACCGTTTCCGATCGACTGTATCTGGAATTATATTATATTTTTAAGATTGATTTTTATTACCAAAGTTATTACTTGTAAACCCAAAGGCCAAACGAGGTTTGCCTTATATTAATATAAGTCATTTCAAGAAGCAACTTTAAAGGATTGCTCTTAAAGGATAGTGGCGCCGATAATATTAATTAAAGAAAGTATGACAGTGAAACCTGGATAAATATGTTCTGAATATGTGAGAAGCCTCTGTTATTTACCTTTGTTATTAGAAATTTTGTGATCCTTGTAACTGAGACGTTATTTCTTACATTTTTTCTATGTTTACCTCTATAATTGGGTCTTCGTACCCTAATAGCATAAATGAGACTATGTGTTTAGATAAGTAATGACCTCCTTTTTGATACATTTCGAACCTCTCAACCCTGTGCAACCCTTTGTAAATAAGACAACTGTCTTGTCAAACGGCCTTTTTGGTACACACAAATGAAAAGCCTCTATAAGTGATTAAATATATAGGTCGCTTCAGATCCTACTTATCCAGGTTTTAGTGTATAATCATCTACCTAATTCAAATTTCTTTATTCAACATAGAAGTGATAACACATTCTTATTGACAGTCAAGAATACGACCACCGGTTTGGAAAGAACCGCACTGACCTGAGAAGACCGGTGGAAGAAACTCTAGGAGACTAATTCCCGTTTTCGAAAAGCATGTAATATACAAACAATAATTTTACTTAAAAAAAGTACGAGCGAACAATTAATTACCATTTAAATAATCACTAATATTATAATACCACCAATATATATTTCGTTGATAAACTTTAGTAAAGTCCTAAACAATACGAAGAATCAGGTCTTTTGCAACCGTTAAGTTCAAATACCTTCAATGTTCCCAAACGTTTGCAGGTACATGCACTCGAATTCATTGCACCTTGAATGAAGCGGAGGTGCATTCAACGTCAAAGAAACGACCAGTCATACTTTCAAATGTAGAACCGCTTGTACGTATTGTTTGCAAGACGAGCTATGCCACAGAGGTGAACCCTTTCGCAATGATGGACGGCTGATGGACGCAGCGGTTGGTCTAATTTGGGGTACTTATCACACTCGTATGCTTGCACGGGCGCCGAATACTTTACATCGATATCGATGGAAACTATATCTGAATAATTTTATAGGTAATGATTCGATTTACTTGATGATAGGTGTATACTTCTCATAGACACTGAAAAGGGGTTAGTGATGCTTGAGCTTAGGATAGAATAGGTAATTGGGTAGACGGAGTGAAAATATATTTTATATTAAGAAAAGAAATAAATGAGAATAGAGTAGGGAAAGAATGGCCAATAAGCACCCTGGCAATAAAGCTTTTATTCACTTCCTTTGATTTTATTTACCCTGCGCAAGAAGGGCAACAAAAGCTGTGTGTAAGATATTCTCCATCATTATTATGATATAATCCAATTTCTAACATTCATGTTATATGTTAACTTTGACATTTCCAAAACCGTGGCTGTTATAACACACATATTAGAAAGAAAACTGTCAAATAGTTTTATCTTTGTAAGTATTAAAAAAAGTTGCGACTATTATTAAAACGCATTATTTGCAGCGTCTATTGAAGCTTTAAGTTTGAAAATACTTAGTAATAACAGATGCCCTATGTTAGAAGTCTATGGGTGGTTTTGGTCGCTTATTATCAGGCAAATCGCTAACTCATTCAACTTCTATATATAAAAATTAACGATGAGCCACCTTTTTCTGAGGTTCATATTGCGTAAACGCAAAGGGTCGGTCCACAGTGTCAGCGGGGCCAGAAGGTGTGGCCGCGCGAAGGCTGCGTGTCGCAAGAGATGCTGGAGCCGCCGAGTGTCAGCGGAACACTTTTCGAAATGGTTACGTGATTGCGTTGCTTTACGTACGCCCGCTTGAATGGCTCAATCCACCATTGAAAAATACTTGTTCAATAGGTGAGACTAATCGATATTCTTATTACAACAGTTGAAAGCTTCATTAACGTCCTATCATATAGTATATAATTCATATATCTAACGTGGTAAATGCACAATAATATTTAACAGATAATCTTGCCTTGAACTCATACTGCATCATTTAAAATGTAGTTGGCATCTTGCATACTCACTCCTACTTGGCAATCTACGAGAGTGCGCTGAAAATTTTCCACTATCTGATTTCGCCAACATTACACCAGGGAGGTAAATGAAAGCGGAAAATATAACTATCAGTGGGTAGGAAAACACTAACCTCTTTTAAGCCGTCGAGCCGCCCGAGGGACTTAGACTGTCGCAATGGAAGGAAGGCTTTCAAGGCATCGATGCGGGAAGACTTCTCCGGCTCGGCGTTGGTCGCTGCAGTGAGGTCTGCACAGGAGAGCCGTGCTTTGCGGCGTTTGTCCAGTAGCTGTTTCGCTGTTCTCGAGCGACGTTGTACAGGGACGGCTTCCTCTTCGGGCTCGCTGCACACTTCCCTTGCGGCATGCACGGTGTGCCTCCGCCGCGAGACCGGCGGCGACGTCAGCCGCGACACCAGCGATTCAAACATCGCACTAGCAGATCACATCGCGCAAGCCCATCGTGCCCTACAACCAAACACAGCGTTACCACAGCCCTGTACGGCCGTGGTGAGCCTCGCCGACCGTTGACACCGTGACAATAACACTACAGTGAGCACACTCGGAACAGTTGTGTCGGGGCCCCATTCAGGGCGCTCAGCGTGACGGGACGCAACTCCGGATATGGCAAAATCCACACCAAACATGAACACCGAATTGTATTGTGTTTAATTGAAGTTATGCTTCTAGACAAATCTTTTAGAGCTTAGACAATCGAACACGAGCTGAAAATCACTGAATGATAGTGACCTAACGTATAGATTTGACGCTACGAAACAAAAGTGAACGTGTCAGATTTTCGTTTTTCACACGTTTGACGGATAATATGGTATAGGTTCATTAACCCAGTTGCCGAGTTTCGTAATTAAGCGAGACCGAGAGTCGGTTCCTAGTCGTACGAGGCGCGGCCGGCAAGAAAGTGTGCCGCTGTCACTGTCGCGCACCCAAAACAACGCGCTCCCCACGAATGGCGCGCAAGGCCAATATCTAACAGTGTAAACAGAAATAAAACGTAATTACTGCTTAACGGCGAAGAAACACATTTAACACTCTTACGCACAAAACATATGTACATTTCTAAATATAGTTTAAAGAACAACGGACAGGTTTTATACTACGTCAACGTAGAGAATATCGAGTTATAAAAAAAATACTGTAAAACGTTTGCAATATTTCGGTGAACTTCAAATTTGTATTAGTATCAAAACAGATGAAGTTAGTATGTATGTTATTTTGCCTACGATCTCCGTAACTAAAGCTAGCTACTACTAAAATATATTAATACATTATTAAATCCTTCAGAGAAAATTTAAAGCTATAAAAGTATGTTAAAAATACTTGCAGAAATGCTAACAAAACAGGTCACGCGAAACGTTAAAATGTAACGCTCCTATTATCCTGAACAAGTCACGAAACAGTACGTACGTTTTTATTTCAAGTGACGTAAAAACCTTTGTTCGAAAATCGGTCAAATCTGATGTTGACACCAATGTTGCTGGCAGGAAATTTGTTATGATAACACTGAGAAATATTTCTTTATTTGAGATTCATTAGTTTTTATATTAAATTTTTCAATGATACAATAAGAATTAAACGTATGCATCCGCTATCGACAACAACATGGAGTTCTTTTATTTTATTTTTTTTTTCATATTTTTTCATATCGTTTTTTGGATTTAATTTGAAAAATATTACGATTTTTTATAGTTCCCCCTGACAGAATTATTCAAATGGAGTTAGTTGGTTCGCGAATTAAGGTATCGATATGACTGTATTGTATATCTGGATTGTATATACTTTTTAGTGCGATGAATCCTTTTAGTCTACCGTAAGTAAGGTCGTGGGCATAAACTTGTTCATCTATTTTGAACCGCTGTCAAGACCAAGCACCATATCCCACCAAACACAATCAAATAACTAACCGATGACTCGGTACCCGCATACATGTTCAGATTTCACAATTTACTCGAGAAGACGTATGTTTAAATTGACCTTTATCGTGAGGCCCAACGTAAAAACTCTCATTAGCATATATCCCGCCATTCATACATTTACATTTTCCTCGCTATTCTCACGAGTATCATATAGAGTGAGAATAGTCATTCACTCTTGTAGACGACAGACTTTCGGGAATCCGGGTTAAGTATTTACGTAGTTTTTAACCGACTACGAAAAAGGTAAAGGTTTTCAATTCGGATGTTTCTATTTTTTTATGTATGGTCGCGCGTATCACTGCGGTTTATGACCGATTAAAAAATCGTTTATTATCTGAAAGGTTATGCTACCGAAATGGTCCCGCAAAGTCTTCAAAAAAGTCGGTTCAGTACTTTGTTTTTAAATATTTTTTTATGGAAAGGATGACAAACGAGCAGACCGTTGACCTCATAGTAAGCGAATCCGTCGCCCATAGACACATGCAATATACGGAGAGTAGCGAGTGCTTCTCAACCTGGGAAATTGGATAGAATAGGTTTATTGGATAGGGTGAGGCAGGAATAAGGATTTGGCTGAGAAAGTAGTGGTAAAAGCAAAGGGTAGACATGCCCATTCGGTATCCCCAAATAACGGAAAAAACATGTTCTTAAAAGTACACTTTTAAGCCGTTTGTAGTCGTTTTTGCGATTTCCCATGAAAATCTTGTAATCTTTGAGTAAATGCGGTGCGTTAAGCATGTCTTGCTCAATTCGTTGTTACTGAAATTTACTTGATTTCATTCAGTGAAGCCGCGAACGGAGCTCCGCAAACATAAACCACCTGTGTCAAGACGATTGTTTCTATTCGACAATCGCGTTTTACAATGGCATTGCAAAACGACCGAGGCGTTTTATGAAACTGTTGTACGTCGCCAGAGTCGTTTGCGTTTATACACGGACGTAATTCTTCCATTGTAAACGGTCCACGGCGGATCGCGCGGCGTAAAAATTGTTACCGCCTATTTTTAAAGTGTCCCACAGCTGGACAAAGGAATCAAGACAGAAGGTATAGGGCAGTGGTTCACAAAGTGCTGAAAGCATTTTAGGGAGGCCTGAGTCTCCCGCGTTCATTGAAGACTGTGGTTTAAATTGGGCTCTTGGGTTCTTAGGCTCTTTCAAATGGTTATAATATCTTAGGAGGGCGCTAAGTGCTAAATATTTATTTTTCTAACAAGGGGGCGGTGAACCAAAAAGTTTAGGAATCACTGGTTTGGAGCATACATCCACTACGCGGCCCCAGTGCGGATGGCCGGATTTACACATATCTTAAAAATGTTATCTATAGTAATATTATGTAGCTGAAAAGTTTGTTTGTTTGGTTGAACGCGATAATCTATAATCAGCAACTATTAGTTTTGAATAGGCTATTTATCGTGAAGGCTATACAACATCACGCTATGACCACTGGTAACGAAGCATCAAAATTTACACGAGTAAAGCAGTTTGCTAGTTTCTTATAAAGCCGTGTTAAACAAAAATAGTGGGGAATTGCGTGAGTTGCGTATGTACGGGTGTTGGTTGGGCTGTGGCAGCCTTGTGGGGCAGCGCGCGGCTAATAAAACGGTTAGTCCTAAGCCGGGCCTTAAACCGGTACGCGGACCGGTCCCTGCCGCCCTCCGCACGCCAACCCCGCACTTCGGAAACACACGCATCCATATCGCCTTATCAACTCGCACTATCCGCTCCATTTCGACGACAAATATGCAACGCAATAGCCGGAGTCCACAAACCGCAGTTTCAAAGTCTCCTCGCCGATTTGCGGCCTTCTACTCAGAGATCAACTGCGCAGAAGATATTATAGTGCACAAGTGTACGTGCATATACATGTGCATTGTGTACCTTTGCTCTCATAGCTGGATGGGACGGATATCCGACGCGGCCGGAGAGAGATCAGTCGCAGGACCTTTTACTTGCCCATCCGACGCATGGATCATCTTTATTTTCAGGCGATCGGGTGATCAGCCCGTATTATTATTACTTCTTTTTTTCAGACCATGATACATAGACATTAATAATATATAATATGGTAAATTAAACATTCATTTTACATCTTAAATGCATTGCTTTCATTACAAATTAATTAATAATACTAATAATCAACAAACAAAAAATTTTTAGAGAAACATTCTAAGTCAAATAATCAAATAGCAAAAAAATTGTATGATAAAATAACAACAATTGAAAATAATCCAATTCCAATAGCATCTTATAATCAAATATATATCGCATTACCTTAACCCAACTAAGAAACAACAACTTCAAGTTATTATTCTCTTGCAGGAATGTAATCCACAACCTCCGGTTTGCTAACCGAGCGCCTATACTACTAAGCCACAGAGGCGGTTTAGATTGACAAAACCGCAGTTTAGATTGTATGCAGCGGAACAACGGACCTCGCCTCAGCGGAACGTGCTTAGCAAAATCTGCAACGACGGCGTAGCGTCAGTGATGCAACATCCGTTCACATGTTCGTCCGATTATCCGTCGAATAGTTGTGATACGCGAAAACAGAAAGTCGGTAAGACATGAGCGACCAATAGGCAATAGTGATGAAGGCGTAGATTAGAAAGCGCTGTGCTTCAGACGGCGCATACGCTCTGATTGGCGCCCTATCTCTGATCTGTCGCTCGCTACGTGACCGTGCCCGCGGAGCTATTTATAAACGCCCATCGTTCACAATTTTGGCACAGCCACTTCGATATTGGATGGTGGACGCGCATATTTAGAACGCCCGCTTATCACGTGCCTCGTTCGTCCGCGTAAACAGGAATCGATTTGACACTGCTACGCCTTTTGATTTTAAAATATTGTACGCAACTATTGGAAGGGTAGATCTAATATATAAAAATATCGTGTTTTTGGCGTTATTGGTCGTAATTCTCTGACACGGCTTAACCGATTTTATATTAATACTTTTTGGTATTTTTTCTAGGAGATATCTATGCGAATAGTGGCCATAATGTTTCCCATTCCCCTACCCCCATTCTTCATTATTATCGCATTTGAGTATTATTGTATGAACATATTTTTGTTTCTAATTTTTATGGCAGTACGACGTTTGCCGGGACCAGCTAAAAAAGTAAAGTAACAGCCTATTTTTCTATATTGTTCATTGCAATCAGAAAATTAACGATTTCATTAGTGTCGGCAGCAGGGTTCGAACTCAGGTACGCGTGCAAGCGGCCGGACGCTGAGCTACCACGGCTTGTTATTTTCACCACGTTTGTCAGGACCAACTAGTAATCTATTTGAATGTCAACAATTGTGAGGGTTTAACGGAAGATGGCGTAATATAAGATAAAACAAAAAGGGGCAAGCAAGAGTCGAGCGATTCGTGTCACTTGTGTTCGAATTTTATCTTTGGACTGAGTTATGGGGTACAACGCGGTAAGGTGTCTCCGGTCACGGGAATAGAAAGATTAGGAGGTCAGCCGATGACCTTGGGCGTAAGTGGGCCGCTCGTGAGATGGCCTATCGGGTGGGAGACGTCACGCAGCCCACCGGGCGCGCTTCACGGCTCCGTAGTCGGGTCAAAGACTCGCTGCTTGCGTTTCCATAAATCCACGCTGATCCAAGTACACTTAATGACAACCGCTCATTCCACACTTTTTCATAGTATCAGTATTGACCAACAATACCTACTATTTCGTCATTACGTCTCTGTAAGTGGGACAAAAGCGTAAATGCTATATTAATACAGCATTTTACTGTCGAGTGTAGCGAGTCTTTGGCTGAACTATACTGCCTACGAGCTGAGCGGACGAATCGACGCAAATAGAATAGTGTAATATTTTGTTATGATAAAATAATTTGTATCTGTTGTAACACGCTATTTTAGCAACGTACGTTATTTAAGATAGAAGGTAAGTGTTATGCAGATGTTAAATAATATCTATTGGATGATGTTGTTAAACTATTCGCATAGACATACGTAATAAATAATAGTTGTAATCGATATTAACAAGGCAAATAGCGTTATCGACTCTACTATAGGGTATTGGAAGTATTTGACCGGCAATAGACGATGCACGATAAGCTCTATGTCATATTTTCTGGGCAAGAAGAAAATGCCGAACGAAATTGAAAGTTATTTTAAACCCACAGTAACTGTGATTTGCGGCCTTCTACTCAGATATCAGGCAACTGCGCAGGAGATATTATAGTGCACAAATGTACGCGCAAACACAGGTGCACTCTGTTCCTTTGCTCTGATAGCGCGATAAGATTGATATCTGACACGACCAGAAAGAGATCAGGCGCAGGACCGACTTTTTACATGTCCATCCGACGCTTGGATCATCTTTCTTTTCAGGCAATCGGGTGATCAGCCCGCATTGCCCTAATCACACCAAGCAACACAAAGTTATTGTTCCCCCGCGGGATTCGAACCCGACCACCGGATTACAAAGAAAGGGCCTATACCATTAGGCTACGGAGGCGGTTAGCTTAGGATAGCGCATATTTGGAGGATGTTTTCGTTAAGGTACTTGAGTTACGTAAACAACTTGAGTCTTTCGTCAATGGCACCAGCGCCGTACCACGATGAAGGGGGCCCGTTAGTACTACGTATTACCGCGACAGAGTTATGAGCCTCTAACTGTTCGGTCGCTCTCGAAGCACTCAGCCGAACTTGCGTGTAATTGTTTGTCTTAGATACGCCGCACGGATTCGTGCCGCAGAACGGGCGGATTTGATTGTGAATGAAAAATTCCTAATGAAAAATTATTTGACTTCGCATAAAACATGAGCATATATCGAATTATGTATATGTACACAAACATGAGCATATATTTGAAATCAAATATTTTAACATATCCGTTCTAAGTTTGTTTAGTATGCTAAAAATAATTTATAAAGAAAACAATTAAGAAAATTGTAAAATAGGTATATAAGGATAGATGACTTTTAAAAATATTAATTTAATGATTATATGAAAAGTTTATTTTTAGAAAAAATTACAAAAACCGACTTCAAACACCTCAAAAGTTTTTCGAAACATAACTTTTCCGTTATTTTGATTTTAAAAACAAAGTACGAGTACTAATCCGATTTTTGTCTAACGATTTTGAACGTATACTCTATTACATGAATTTTTAACAACTCTCTGAAAAGTTTTCCAAGGTCTTTCATTACAATCAGCGAGTCCTGTTTTCAATCAATCAATCGTCTCCTGTTTTCTTACCCTTAGGATTAGAATATATATACCCTATCTAACAAAAAAAGGATTACCGAAATCGGACAACTTTGTAAACAAATTCCATTAATAATCCTCTGTTTTCTTCCCCTTAGGGTTGGATTTTTTTTCAAATTTATATCCACCCTCGCGGTATACCCTTTCCAATAAAAAGAGTTATCAAAATCGGACTACTCCGTAAAAAGTTATGCGTGATCATATATAAAAAAAAGAATATACAAGTCGAATTGAACCTCCTCCGTTGTTTTCGTCGTTAATAATTGGAAACGCAACATTGTTTCACGCTTTTTCAATATATTTCTTTTTGTGTACCACTGTGGACATTTTTTTTAATTAAATGAGGTTATAGTAAAGTTAAGGTAATATTGTAATAATGATTGCACAGTGTCATGGTTTGTTTATCCAAATAAATAGAAAAAAAAAACTGTATATAAAATGTAGCTATTCGTTTCCGTTGACAAACATTAATCATAGATACAGCGACCTATAAAAATGTCCGAGCAGCCATTAACAAAACGCACCTAGCTTTTTCAGTTATTTACAAAAAAAATGCATTAGAGCTATGTACGGCATACCACCCGATGAATCCTGTCAACCAATATTTAAAAAGCTTGGCT
>JAOCPS010660026.1:0-10760 GCA_025505425.1 Graphium colonna | reverse complement strand
GGAAAGGTATGTTTCTAAAGTACATTTTTAAGGCGTTTGAAGTCGGCTTTTGTAATTTTCTGTGAAAATTAACTTTTAGTGAGTACAAATTATAAGTATGTTGATATATGAATGTCATATATGTACATATGTTCTTTATTAAATTTTATATGAAACTACCATTTACTACTGCAAAGACATAACTTCATATTAAAATCGGTCTAGTCATATATAGTATATAAAGATTACATTTAGAGTTTTTGGAGCTACATTTTTTTAAAAATAAACTAAAAAAATATATTTTGTAAAAAGTAAATTTTTTTATTTATCTGAAAGAATAAATACTTTCAAACTCGTACCATAAAAGTTTTTAAAAATCTGTTTTTTTTATCAAAATGACTCAAAAAAATATGTTCTGAAAATACATTTCTAACGAGTTTAAAGTCGCTTTTTGTAATTTTTTGTGAAAACAACCTTGTTATATAGAATACGAACAAACTTATAATAAATACCATCAATGGTCTCACACGATAATTTGCAAAACAGATTTGAACGTTCTTTACGTAAAAATATATTCAAAATAAAAATATCTTCCACGGTTATCCTAATCTACGTTTTCATTCAAAATAGACGATATCTGTATCGTTTATTATTTAAAGCAACCAAAATTACTCTACTAACAACTAACTTGAAAGATGATATCCTAATTTGAAATATATGTATTCCCTGTGCACCGGAAGCTGAAATATTAACAGGCTTTGTCTATGCCAGAACTGCGATGAGTCAATTTAGCGCCATCTAGTGGCATTTGTGTCAAATGGTACGAAATTATTTCTCATTTATTGTAATATGTCAGGTCTATTCAACCGATTTTAACCCTCAGCGAACTTAAAAATCCTATTTATACTATCAACATATATTCCAAATTTATCCAATCCGATACCACTAGTAGAGTGGTGGCCTGAGCTGAGGGTTCCCCAGAAGCCCTCGAACTTAGCCACTCATATACGAGGTTTAGGCCCGGGGCCCAGAGCGTCATTGGCCACCTCACGTCCGCCGGACTTGCAAAGGCCTGGCCAGCAGCGATGATGCCCGCGCCAAAACAAAAAAAGAAATTCCAAATTTCAGTTTGATTAATAAACTAAAAGAGCTATCATGGAACATACATACACAAATAAAATCTGTTTTCGCCTCGACTGTAATTGTAGACTCGGTGAATTACATCGTTGAATCGTTTTACGTCAATTGATGTATAGAGAGAATTTAATATTTCATTTGTAAAAAGTATAATCAAACTCTCAACGTGAAAAAGAAACTGTGGGTACTTATATACGTACGAAAGAAGTTATACTTCGAACTTGATAAAAATCTTTCTAAAACTTTTTTCTTTTGCGTTATCCTACGTTTGTAGAAAAAACGTCAATTATTATAGAAAGCGTCATCTAGTGAAATATGCTTAAAATACTAATTAATATTACAGACTCGATGTTGCTGTGACATTGTTATATTTCTTATAGATGGCAGTGCTATAAATTACATGACAAATGGCGACATGACGTGCTGACTAGCTAACTTCATAATGGTGTGCGTGTGCATCGTAAAAATTTACACTCAAAATATTTTCCGAACGCACCAAAAGAAGTATAACTTCAAAAAATCATTTAATTTTTTCGTAACGATTTCATTTAAAACAAAACTCGCCCAACAATCTGTTACATCAAGACTGAAACATAGCACTTCGTGACTCAGATTGAAGAATAATTCTCATTATTTCGTAATGGTAAACTTAAATCTGTAAGTTTACCCTTGCAAAATATTAAAAAGTTATCGAATTCTCTGTCAGATTAATAAATTCATAATTTTAATTTTGTATATAATTTGGATTTCTTATAATAATAATTTTACGATTTTATTTTTGTCTAATTTATTTAATTTTTAATATTTAGTATTAAATCTTAAATTTTCATCTTAAAACTTTAAAAAATATATGCTGTGATTGTTTTAATATTGTTTAATGTTTTTTTTTATCATTTTCATCATGTTAGTTATTAGTCGATTACACGTTTTATTATTAAAGCTGTGTTCACCTTAAATTGTTGGAACATTTATAATGTTACTTTAAGTTTGATTAATTAGTTTTGTTTGCTGAACATATATAATGTTGTTGAAACTAAATAAATAAACTCTCCCTCAATGCCGGATTATTCTTTAGGTAAACTAGGGGCGCAACATAATAATGGGGCGCACGGAAAAATCTAACTAAAGCAGTTTTCATAACGAGAAAGAGGCACCGTTAACATTTAATACTGCTCTTCCTGCTAGTCGTTATCTACCGTTTAACTCACGTAATTTATCCCCGTTTCTGCAACATTTTACACCGATGCTCCGCTCCCGTTGGTCATAGCATGATGTTATATAACCTAAAGCCTTTCTCAATAAATGGGCTATCCAACGCTGAAAAAAATTTTCAATTCGGACCAGAACTTCAGTTTCAAACAAACAAACAATTCAGCTTCATAACATAAGTATAGATGAACGGTATAAAGTGTATCTTTTTTTTTTAAATTGGCTGCTTCCCAGTTTATATATTGGCTTTCTTAGGGTTCCGTACCCAAATGGTAAGCAACAGGACCTTGTTACTAAAATTTCACTGTCTGTCTGTCAGTGGTCTGTAATAAGTAGACATTTTTTTTATGGAGAAGAAAGCAAACGAGCAAATGGCTCACCTGATAGTGAAATGTAAAAGAAGAAAAACGAGCAGACGGTTTAACCGATGGTAAGTGATCCCGTCACCCCTAGACACACGCAATATCCAGAGAGTCGCGAGTGCGTTGTCAACCTGGGAAATTGGAAGGAATAAATTTAAAAGGCAGAATGAGGTCGGGATTAAAAATTTAAAGGGGAAGGGAGCGCGAAAAGGAAAGGGTAGACATGGCCAACTGTCTTTCTCAAATGTCACGCATTATTTTATGCCAACTTTATGAAAGGTACTGGTAATTCCCCGGGCAAGCAGAAGTGCAGCAGGAGTGCTGCAAAAGCTGTGAAAAGATGATATAGTAAATAATAACCGTCGCCCATGGACTCCTGCAACACCAGAGGAGTTACAAGAGCGTTACCGGCCTTTGAGATAAGAGTACACTTGATTATTGAAGGTCCCTAACTCGTATCGGTGCGGAAATACAAGGAAGTCGTGCGTGTCGTCGTAATTTTCGCAGAATGTGTACGTCTGTTGCCAATGTAACGAAAAATAATAACTGACCCTAGGCCTAACTTAATAAAAGTCTTTCTAAAAAAATTATTTTCGTTTTAACCTACGTTTGTAGAAAAAACGAGACTAATAATAGAAAAAAGGGCATTTTATACATTGATAGTTTTATTATAACGCATTATCTAGTTAAATAAAGTTTATTTAAATATTATATGCACTAAATGACAAATGAGGACATGAGATGTTGACTAGCTAACTACTAGCTAGTAAAAATTTACTCTCATCATTTTCCCTAAACGCGTCAAAAGAAGTATAACTTCAAAAATAAATGAAAGCTTGAAGGGTGCTCCCTTATGTGAAATGAAAAAATTGTACGGAACCGTCATTGAGCAAATCCAACTCGTACTTGACCGATTTTATTCTAAATCAACAGTGTTCACATTAATTAATATCCACATATTTTTTAACATTTGTGTCAAGTCAGATGTAAGTACCAATTACAGATGTACACAACATTGACAAAACCTTTTTACATGCTTTATCTTAATATATAAAAACTACATCAAATTAAAAGAAATAAAAAACAAATTCATTATATTTAAAAAAATTGTTTTAAGTTCCTAATAAGTGTATATTTCAAGAATTTAAAGGCAATTTGACTCTAAAGTTTTAGTGATTTTTAAATACTTTATTTTCTGAGTGAAAATTCAATAAATATTTAAAGATAAATGTCAGTTTGAACATAAACTTGGGACACAAACCATTCGTTTTCTGAAAAACAAGATTATTTTCAGAAACAATTACAAAAAAAAACGATAGCAGACGCCTTACAATTGTGAATTTTCCATTATTTTATTTTATTGGTGACAAAATTCAAAAATAAACCGCGAAGAAATCCGTAAAGTAGTTTAATTCAATCCTATATTCGCGCACGCCTTAGAAATGATGTTGATATTGCGTAGCACACAGGCAGAGAAATTCGATCTAATTGTAACATTACATTTACGAAGTACGCTAAAGGCCATATGTCGCTAAATATAAGATCACCCCGCTGTCAAAGCCGGTATCGGTCTTAAAAAATTTTAATTTCATGGTAATGTTGTATAACTCATTAAATTTCATTTCAATTCATATCATTCAATTAAATGTCGTCATTTAATGAATGAACTAGTCATACAATCAAATAGCAGATCCAACCAGATGACTGCGACATATACAAATAACAACTAATGTCAGTTTTTTTAACTTATACCGAGTAAATAGTCTAGAGCCTGCCGTTTCATACTAAGCAAAAAAATATAGTTAAAAAAATCGTGTGGTGTCTTAGGACAGCAGACAAGAACAAAGTTCATAATTAATAAAATATTAATTTAAAGTTCTATTCGAAAATATAAGGTAAGGTATAAAGAAAACAGTTAAAAATATAGGTTCTACGGCACCTTACATATTCCTGCAAATTAGGCAAATATATTACAACCTACCCCGAACGAATAAAACATTTCGGATTAATATCATTGTGTGACAGACGGAAAATGCTCGAGATTGTATTTCTGCACAAGCTTGCGAATGGGACTATGGATGCTCTTAATTAACTATCCCTCTTAAATGTCTGTTCTGTTCCCTCTAGGCTACCCAGATCATCTAGGTTCGACATCTTTTCTTGTTGTCGTACTAAATCAAAACTTTCTTAGCGAGCGCCTTTAAAAATAATTGTCGACAGATACAATAAAATCTGCAGGACACTAGAATTAGACTTAGTACTAGCAAGCTCAAAAGGGACTTATTTAATTTTTTTTATTGACAAAATATAAATATACATTTTTTTTTGTTTTAATTACGCGTTTTGGTTCGCTTTTTTATATATTTTATACCTTTTTTTTATTTATAATTGTTTGACTGTTTATATTTAATTGTAAATTTTTTTCATGGCTTTTTTTAAATCTATTGTTAATGTTTATTGCTTTGCTTATTATCGTATCTCGTTTTATATAATTTTTTTGTATATCAAAGTTGTAAAATGTAAAAAAATTAACCATAGAAGTAAATTCTATGGCCACCTAATAATTATGGCCCTAACAATTAATGGACAATTGTAAAATGTCAACCAAATTAGGAAATGTTTGGAATATCGTCTATTGTGATAAAAACATTATTAAATACTTCTAACATAAGGTTTAGTTATAGAAAACTTCAAATACTTTGATAATTAAAAAGTCAGTGGATATCAATGTTACTTATTGCTTTGAAATAAGTAACTAATAGTTCTAAATTATGAAATCAACTTCAAAAGTGTTTGAAGCGAGCGTTTGTGAAGCATTTTTTTATTTTTTAAATTAAATAAAAAAGTTGAAGCAATTTTCATCCTTTAAAATATAAAAGAATTTTGAAAATGGGTTCATAACCTGCGCAGAAAGCCACAAACAAAAAAACAGTTGAATTGATAACCTCCTTCTCTTTTGAAATCGGTTGAAAATTAAATCTCATAACGCATACAAATCTATAATTTTTTAAGAAATAAAACAACAGCATCCATATGAAATTTTTATTAAACAATATTACCCTATTATATACAAATAAAACCATTGTCTTACCGCCTGTACATAACTAACCCATTACCTGTTGAAAAAATAAATAACTAAGAAGGCATTTTTAGTCTAACAAACAAATGTAGGAATTCAGTTGCAAATGCGAACAATTTAAATGCTCATATTTAAAATATTACATAAAAAAAGTGTAAAAGTACAGAACCAAAAGAAAAACTTATTTGATAATTTAAATGTTTATAGGACAATGCCCTAACATAGTACAAAAAAGTCTTTTGCATGAAAATCAAAATTATATAATAACTAATTCCATATTTATTACGATATTACACTTCATGGATTTGATTTTTAAACAGGGATTTAATTTAAAATATTAAAGTATGAATTTTGCATTATCTACATGACGTTTGCAAAATCTGTCATAGAGATTTAGAATGCAATAGAAACTATTTTCTATGAATCGATTTTTCGATTTTATCAAATACCTCCGAAACTAGGGTTTTTTCACGAAAAGAACTTCTGTAGGAGTTAACAAGACTAGTTGCCAAAAAAAAAATGTTTGAACTATCACACTTGGTATAGTATGCCATATAAAAATGAGCATTGTCTTTAGTAAATTATTAGTTGAAATATACAAATTGTTTTCTTTCTCTTTTACTCTCTGACGCGTGATGTGACCTTGAAATACTTATTTTATAAAAAAGTTTCACATAAAAAAGCAACGTCTTTATATATTAAAACAGTGTTGTGCAAAAATATTGACGATATTTAATGTATCATCAATATTCATTCAATAGAATTAGTATGAACTCTATATTAATATTATAAATTTCAGTTTGTATGTTTGGACATTTCTTACTCTATTATGCAGAAATGGATTTGGATGAAATTTATTTGAAATTCTCACGTTTTAGCAATAACTTTCATTGATGCTCCGCTCCTATTGGTCATTGCGTGATGTTATATAGCCTAAACCTTCCTCAATAAATGGGCTGTCCAACGCTGAAAGATTTTTCAATTCGGACCAGTTGTTTTTGAGATTTTAGTGTGTTCAACCAAACAAACAAACTTTATTATATTACTATAGATTAACATATAACATGTATTTTAGGCAAATCCTAAAAAAAAGTAGGTAAACACGCAGAAAAAATTTGAATTTATTAAATGTATACATTATTTGTATGGAATTTTAATAGATAATACAGTATGATATTTCTTACAAGCCTCATGTATACTTTTGGTCTATTTTACTTGTCTTTATACCCTACGCCCTTCAAAATTTTGACTTTTGATTAAACTTGTGCTGCTTGCACCATTTCTGGGTTCGTTGAAGTCTGCGGTACTTTACAAAGTTTTCTGAAGAACTCTTTAGATGTTTTGCATCTTGCGCTTACACAGTGGGGACATCTGGAAAGAGAAACATACCAATTTTTTTGTGTCTTAACCGATTTATTTTTCCGTTATATTGATTTAAAAAATAAACAACTGAGCCGATCTTTTTTAAAAAATATTATAATCTGCAAGTCTTATTCTTTTAGATAAAAAAAAAAAAAGATTTACAAATGACCAAGTTATGCCTGAACAAACACAATAAAAATGTTTTAATTGATAACTTTAAAAAAAAAACGCGGGGATTTCCTTTATTCACTTCGCCGTCCGTGCTGCGGGGGCAGCAGGGAGGGCTTCGTGTGGGGATCTCGGCCAAATGCCAAACTACCCACTAAATCCTGCGATGTTCCTCCTTTACCTGACCGGGTCGTGGTTACTACGTTGAACCCACGTCCCGGTTAGGGTAACCCCTTCGGGCTCGACCTGTGTGTGGAGGGGCTTAACCTCTAGTTAAGCCTCTCCACACATGGGTCGAGCCCTATGATGCCTCCCTCGGAACAGCATGGAGGGGGGGCATTCTCCACATACGGCGCGGTAGATCCCCCGACCTGCCACGCGTGGTCTAGTGCAGGGCCGCAGCGTACTGTGCATGCCGGCGGCCCATCACTGGGGACCTGCGAAGCGGCAGCGTTTCCCCTACCCGCTCGCGATCCCGCAGGGCATCTCTCTTAGCTGCCATAACCTCGTGCGCAAACGTGCCCTCTGAGAAGTAAGTCGGCTCCCGATGTCTCGCCTCCATTCACTAGCGCAGGACAGGGCGGATGGCCTCAACGACCCAATTGCTCACCGAGGCATCCGCCAACCTTTCCTCCCATCGCCGGAAGAGATCGTCGCGACCCTCTCTCCTCCAGCGAACGATCTCTTCCGGAAGGGGTTCCTCATCCCTCAGCCGCATCAGGGTCCTTCTCCGGTAAACCTCTGCCAGGATCTCGGCTTCGAGGTCCCAGGGGAGGCTCCCGGATATTAGGCACGCCGCCTCGTACGACACGGTACGATACGCTCTGGAGGCCCTCTGCGTCATGGTCGCTGCACACGTCGCAGCAGGGCCATGTTGTTGGCGCTCAGGGGCCTCGCCACCTCACCATCGTACAGGCAGCGGCATACGCTTCCCGCCCCCCCGTAATTGGGGAGTGGCCTGGCGAGCATTCCTGCATACAACACCAACTTTGGTGCCAGTATCCGTTAATTGATAACCTTCTCTTTCTGAAGTCAGTTAAAAAGTTGCTAAGACACGACATGAAAGAGAGTTCCATAAATAAATAAGATAATATATTATGTGTACATTATTTAATGACATTTTATTATATATATGATCATTTAAATGATGACACAACCTGATAATGAAGTGGCAAGTTTTTTTTATAGTAATAGAAAAACATATTAATGTATTGTTTTAGAATATTTTATAGAAAAATTTGGCCATTCACAGGTCAGTGGCTTTCTTTCTGTATTGGTGGTAGTTTTATGACCATCAACAAGTAAGTGTCACCATTTCTATACCGAATAGAGATATTTAATTTGATTTATAAAAAATAACATTTCTCACCTGGATAGGAGTTGTCTCGATACAGACGGACCGGTCAACAGATGTTTTGCTACTACATCTGCCAATGCCGCTATGAATATGGGATGGTCGTTGGGGGCAGCCGCTCTTTCAATTTGTTTGACACCGGCCTGTGATAAAATGTAAAGCAACAGCTTTGTAGATCATTTTTGGAAAATTGGGGCGGACAGAGATGTCTAATAAATATATAATGTAGTACATTTTTATATGGCATGTGTGTGTGTGGCAGTACTAAGTTGAATCAAATTCAAACATTTCCTTTTGAGACTAGACTTATTATATTAACTCCTACAAAAGTTCTATTCGCAAAGAAAACTCGGTTTTCGGAGATATTTGATAAAAATCGAAAAATCGATTCATCAAAAATAGTTTCTATTGCAAACTACACCATTATGATAGATTGTATAAATGTCACAAAGATAGAGCAAAATATTACTTTTAAAGTTTGAATTAAATTAACTGAACAGGGATTCAGAAATGAAATCCATGAAATGTCGTAAGAAATTATGGAAATAATTACTATATAGCTGTACCCTTGATGCATGAAACTTTTTGGTACCGCTTTTAAGTATTATCTTTTGGTAAAGGTAAGTTTATATAGAAAAGTCCAGTCATCAAAATCATTACACACACAACCATGCCTATACTACACAACACATCGACATGACAAACATCCAATATTAACAAGTGTTTTCTACACAAAAATTTAAAAAAAAATATTTACATACTTTGAAATGATCCAATTTTGACAAAAGGACAAAGCACAATGCTCATTTTTATATGGCAAACCGTACCAAGTTGTATCAAGTTCAAACATATTTTTTTGGAAACTAGATTTGATATATTAACTACTATAGAAGTTGTTTTTATTAAAAAAAACTTGAAAAATTAGATATTTGATAAATTCGAAAAATTTATTCATAGAAAATAGCTTCTATTGCATTCTACTATCACTATGACAGATCGCAAACGTCATGTAGGTAAAGCGAAATTCATACTTTTATACTTTGAATCAAATTCCATGCTTAAAATTAAATCCATAAAGCCAAGTCTTAAAAAATTATGAAAATAATTACTATATAATTTTGATCTTGGTGCAAGTGAATTCTTGGTAATAGGTTTGGGCATTATTAGTAATAAGTAAATTTAGTATCAAAAATTTTTCTAAAAAGAGACTTTTGTTCAAACCGTTAAATTGAAAACCTGTTTCTTTTTGAAGTCGGTTGAAAATGAGAAATGTTATGTATTTTAGGATTATTTTAGTTTCCTTGAATTAAATTATAAATAAATAAATACCTCATGAGCCAGTTCCTCGCAGTATTCAATATCCAGCTCGTGGAGGGTTTCTATATGTTCGTTCACAAAAGCAATTGGTACTAATATCATATGATGCCTTCCTTGCTTGGCATAGGCCTGAAAAAGAAAAATAATATGAAATAAAATTTTCATATACAGGTGATTGGTGAATCACCAACAATATTAAAAGAGAGCACTCAATATTTGGTAGTCATCTTTTTCTTTATGGAAAGGAAGACAGACGAGCAGACTGTTCACCTGATGTTAAGCGATCTCGTCCCCCATAAACACATTCAACATCCGGAGAGTCACGTGGGCGTTGTAAACCTTGGAAATCGGATAGAATTGGATAGAATGGGTGGGGATTAAGGATTTGTAGGGAAAAGAGAAGGGTTGACAAGGCCATCCGGACTCACCAAAAGACTCAATTGATTTTATGTCGGTTTTATAAAGGGCGGTGGGATTTCCCCGTGCGAACGCGGCCGTAGAAGTGCAGCAAAAGGTGTGAAAAGATGTTATGCTCTACCACCAAAATAAATCAGAATATATAATAAATATAAAATAATATATATATAGGTGAAAAAAATAGCCTTTTCTTTTAAAATTATGTTATAAAATCTTAATGGATACTGTGAAGAAAAAAAACATCTTTTCGTTTTTATTTTTTGCTCCATGGCATTGGAAAAATACATTCCAATAAATTCAAGGATCGTCCCAGATATTTCGTTAACTTTCCCTTTCAAAATCCTCAATACATACATTTGTTGCTCATATGTCGGAC
>JAOCPS010659915.1:0-10760 GCA_025505425.1 Graphium colonna | reverse complement strand
ATTGCCCTAATCCAACCAAGAAACAATAACACAAAGTTATTGTCTCCCCGCGGGATTCGAACCCACGACCTCCGGTTAACAAAGCAAGGGCCCATACCGCTAGGCTGCGGAGGCGGTTGTGATTTTGATAAGTAGGTAATAAAAATGATAAATAAAAATTCTCAAAAATAAGTATTAGATTTATCTTAAAAATATTGTGAACACAACCTATTATTAGTTAGTTATGTAAGTTGTAAGTATATTACACAGTACATTTCAGTAAATAATATAAAAAAAAATATTTTTTTTTAATTTAAGTTTCGGTTTCAGTCGAAACAGGGGGAGAAAGGCCGAAAGTTCGGTTTCGGCTGAAAAATCAGTTTCAGTCGGACACAAAAAATGTCTAGTACTAATAATACAGGATGATTGCTGTCATCTACGATATTAAAGGACAGCATATTTATGTAATAAAATTAGGAGCAAAGTTTAAGCCGAAATTTTCCAATAAATGAAGTGTGGCGGTACAGTGCGGTGCCTACATACCTGAGCATGCCGCAGGTCGTCGACCTCCCCGCCACTCCGGCTACGCCGTGTCCGCTAGGGTGAACGTGAATTGCGTAATAATTGTTTTAACTTTAGGTTATGTTTACTTAGTAATTAATCAATATTTATTTTTATTCTTCATATATGATCCCCACATATAATCTCTTAAATTATTGAAGGTTTCCTCACAATTCACCCTCCACTAGGTGTTCAGATTACGGTGGATTATTAATAAATGTCATATTCTTCATAATTCCTTTGACGCCTTCCCCTAGTCTTATAAGTTAATTAAGGTCGACGTCTAATCCAACCAAATATTACCTGAATATCGGTTTTTACACAGTTACTGGCATCTGACCCCGTAACCCAAAGGAATAAACTGAATTTTAATGAAGAATTATTTGTCAGGATATTCTAAAAAGACATCCTATATTGACTGTCAAAGGTGTTCTCGATAAACCGGTACCGAATTTTTACATGCCCATCCGATGCACGAGTTTTTTCAAGTTTCGGGCAATCCGGTTATCAGTCAGTATTACCCTAACCCGACAAAGAAAACAATAAAATGTCATTATCATATCCCAGGATTCGAAACTACGACCTCCTATTTCTAAAGCAAGAACCTATAACACTAGGACACAGGATTTAACTTCATTCCATGACCAGTTTTTTTTTACTTTAAAGATATAGAAGGATTCGTTGAATTAAATTGTTAAGTTTGAGAACTGCTATTTACGAAATAATTTGTGTTTAAAAGGATTTACTTTTAGGCTTACACGTACCTTAAAGATCGGCATTAAGGAGATAAAAAAATTGATTTTAATAATAAAAATTACCGATTAAGCAAAAATAAGGCTAACTTGTACAATCTATGCAATCGATTTGAGAGTTGAATATTTTATGTTTGATAGTTCTTAGAACGCAAAAGCAAGCGTAGTGATCGCTATGCACTTCAAGGTTAGGTGCGCTTTTTTATTTTTTTACAGAAATCATGTATTTAACAAATCTATATATTCGAAATCGATTGTATATCTTGTACAGTCCTTCCAATGATATTTAATGTTTATTAATATTATACATTTCATATAAACTTTTAACTATTTTCTCCTTAGTCTATTCTCCATGATAAAGATTCTATTTGATAATTTGTTAATATCGCTATGACAAATACGTAAAATGTCATTTGGTTAATAAAAAAATCACAAAAATAGAATAAGACAAATTACCAGCGAGTATAATTTCATGATTAAATAAAATAAAGAAATGAACCGTCCATATTCACACAAAAAATTAATAGGAAAATATTTAATAGACAAACACAAATCTTGGTATCAGATGGAGCTGGATCAAGGCGAATCATCCCATCACTCGATTGAAATGAAGTGTAACAAATTTAGTAATAAGAAACTACGAAAAATTACAAAGAATGCTTCAATTACAGTGCATAAATCGATATCAGATTTACAAGAGACGAGTTACAGTCTTGAAGAATTACAAAACTTATATAAGTGCTGCATCAAAGATGTGTTAAATATATTATTTATTTTCATTACGCTAATTGTAATTTTGTACAGCACGATGATATATTCCATCAAAACATTACGAAGCGAAAATAGTACTTTAAGGCCCTTTATTGAAAGCAAGTTTTAATGTTTTAAAGATACAATTAAATGGTATAATATAGTATTAAACCGTGTTTTCCAATGTTACCATATTAACACATGCAATTTACTCGATTTTTTTAATTGTTTGGTTAGATTTTCTGGATTTTTTTATGCGTCTGCTTTGGATTGTAATGCTGCGCCTCCTTATTACCCATTAGCAGATCGGGCCCTTACTACCTTACTACCTTACTTGAAATTGGTGGATCCTGGATACAACGTCTTTAACTTTTAGAGATCCGATATGGCGCGTAAATACAACACTGGTGTCCAGTTTTTATAAACCCACTCTGGGTCCGTTCATAAAAAACTGTATTTTTTTCTCTACAATTCGTCATACAACAAGTAGTTGCATAATAGTAAAAACAACTGGAGGAAAAAACAGTGTTTTCGGAACTTATCGCAAAATTGTTTAGAACACATAGGCGCGTCTTTAGATCTGGTAGAGTTAATATCACGTGTATAATATGCGTGGCTTTTTGGTTGCTGTATGCTCAATTCCCCCTTTCCCACTCGGATCTCTTCTGAATCCTAAACATGTTTCTATCCCCATTTCATAGGCGTATCTAGGGATATTGTTCCGACCCCCGTCAAAAGTTTCTTAGGTGTTTAGCCTAGAATTTCAAATTGGCGATTCCATATTCTGGGGTGACCAAACTCTACTAGGATGGGCACGGTCCACCCGGCCCCCTTCTACAAGCGCCTATGCCCCCTTACCCACTGACCTGTATTATCTAGTTTTATCATAAGCTTGCAGCGTACCAACAACTCTTGAGATTCGGTGTCCACAGGCGATGGAATTACCTAACATCATTTGGACTTTGTGTTCGCTTGCAAAATTTTGGTATTTAAAATAAAGGAAAACGTCCTCACGATGCTCTCATTGTTCGGGATTTATAGTTTTCTAAGACGACGAGGTCCATCAGTGTGAAGTAGACGACAAAATGATTGAGTTCTAATAATCGTCCCTAAAGTCTCCCTGGCCGAATTACGGCCACGGCGGAATCTCAGATGAGATTAACCAACTGCGCAGGAGACATTATAGTGCAGAGGTGTACGCGCAAACACAGGTGCACTCTCTGTTCCTTTACTCTCATAGCCCGATGGAACGGATAACCGACACGACCGGATAAAGATAAGACGCAGGACCAACTTTTTACATGTCCATCCGACGCATGGATCATCTTTCTTTTCAAACAATCAGGTCATCAACCAAGAAACAACAACACAAAGTAATGGGCCCCCCTACGGGATGCGAACCCACAATCTCCGGTTTACAAAGCAAGGGCCCAAACCGCTAGGCTACGGAGGTCTATAATAATTGGCTCTAACGAACGTATAACGGTTGATGGCTTGAAACCATAATTAACCCTTTGACCACCACGCTACAGTTTTCTCGGTGTGCACTCAGCATGCACGCCAAGCCAATTTGAACTTGACGCTTGATGTTAGCAATGTTGTGCAACATAGCTATTGAAACACACAATCGTGTCCACGGCGTTACGGGCGTGGTGCATGATTATCCGGTTATCCCGATACTTCAATGCTAGCTGTTACAATTCATCTTGGCACATGGGTCTATGTGTGTTTAGAGCTTGTATAGATACAGTGACTGCGTGTGCGTGACAAAGGTACAGTCACATACACAATATAGCATGTGTTACTATTCAGAAGTGTTGGTTGAACATTAAAAATTGAAAAATGCATAATATTTTAATATATCACTAATAATATATATAAGAAAAGTTAAATAATATGTTAGGCTCGTTGCTCCGAACAAAATTTATTAAGAAATCCTATTGCATATACAAAATACACACGATATGCCCTTTTTATGTAATGATTTTAAATATATTTCTGCCAAATTTAATTTTTTAAATAAAAATTATGAGAAATTATATATTTTTCAAATAATGCTGATATTTTATACGATGTAGCAAAAGTTTTAATATCTTTTAACAAACGAAGTGCACCAGAAGACTTTGTCACAATATCTTAAATTCGAATGTTGAAATTATTAATAAAACCACTGATAAACCATCGACTTCAAATACATTTTAAGTGCAGTAGTAAAAAAATCAGTTACATATTTTCCGAATCTCTACCGGACATACATCTTCATGTATATTTATTTTCCTTCGATATTTATTAATTTTTAGACTTATACTGATATGATTTACATTTTTTAATTAAAGAAATATATAAAGCAAAATTTTTAGTCCACTATTATTGCATTTTAAATCGTGGACATTTATGTTAGCCATGGTACCCGCGAAATTAAGCGATAGTGACACGTCCTGCTCAATTTTTTTCTTTTCGCCCATGGCGCAGCCTATAGTCTTTCGACCATACCGCCCAGTCTTTCGTAAATATTTTTCCTTTATTTATATATTAAGTACATTTATGTCTTTCGTAAAACGGTAAAATAATTAATTAGTAAATTTCAAATTCTTTTAAAATCCATGTTTTAAGTTATGTCACGTCCTGCTCAAACTACGCCTGACGCATCGCTGCCAAGCGAACCAAAGCAAAGCAAGATCAAAAATTTATCTCCCTGAAGCCCCAATTAAAAACCCCAAAAATTCCCATAATTACTATGGATTCCCCATAAATAATTATTAGTAATAAGAAAATAATAAAATATCACGAAACATAATTTTTTTTAACATTCTTTATACTTTTCCGTGAATTCTAAATTTAAGTGAAAAAAAAAAGAATGTTACAACCCTAAAAAAAAATCCCCCCCATAAAACGCAACACGGCAACACTAAATCAAAGTTGCGTATATACAGCGTACGCACATATAGAGTCATGTGCCAAGATGAGTTGCTATATCTTTAAAAAGTAGAGATGTGCAACTTTATTTTACGTTTACCGGGTATTTTAGAACTGTGTATATAATATGAGATACTTGGTGGCGTATTAGTATTAGAGCCCCGCGTTGGGTAGGAAGGTCGGGTTCGACACGGCTAAACATAAGTATTTATAGTTTCCTAGTACTTCTACTAGGCATAGAATGTGTCAGTCCAAGTTTTTATGGCAGCCTGGTACTTTAAAATACTACAAATGTACGGATGGGTAATGTTATTTTAGACTTGCCTGGTGCATAACATTTAAAGAGTACACTTTACACAGAGTAAAGCGACAAAAGTAGTCTGGTGTAGAGCTTATGCGAGCCTGGTATTTGAATTTATGCAGAGGCTAGCTACCCGTAGCCCAACAAAGAGGTGAGCGTGGATTTATGGCAGCGTAGTATTTAAGAACTTATTACACAGACTAAACAGGGGACGTGTACTTAACTACATCTAGTTTCATGTTTACCTGGTACATAAGGAGACGGAAATTAGCAATTTCAAAGGGATTCTGTTGAACTTGGTGAGTCATTAACAAAAATATTAAAGTAGAGCACTCGGCACTCGGTTTTTATCATGATTATGTAATAAAAGGGGCATAGTTTTCGACCAAATTTTCGAATATAAAAGTGAAGCGTAGATACGATGCTAGCAGCTGAACATATGGCGAGGTGGCGTAGTTCATCTACAGAAGAAGTGTCCTCCCTCCCGCCTTCCATCTCACCCCGCTATTATACCACCCGTGAATAAGTCACGGTTACGGGTTAGCACGTGCTGACAAGTAAATTTACCACTTCATACTTCCGTGTGTGTAGTCCATCGAATGAGGTGTGTGAACGGTGACCAATTATGTCCTATCATACACACCAAATCACTAGTACTTTTTAAACTGTTTAAGGTGATCCATATGTATCAACATTGTAAACTATACATTATTCGAGTACATCACACATTTAGAAGTGAACGAAAGTAGAAAGAAACCCGAGGAAGTGGATGTCAATTGGATTTCTATAAAAGGACTATTTTTTTTCATATCACGGAAGTTATGGCAAAAGACTTTCACTTCGATTCACAGACGATGAGAGAATACAAAATGGCCTATATTTTTTGCCATCGTAATCTATAACGAATTATCCATATTTTGAGATATTCTAACTGAATTATGTAATTTTCACTGATGTCCAAATAAATAGATAATTAACCTTCTTTATAACATTTGGAATATCTATTTACAAGCTGTTTTAGACAAATATATTCAAATAATGATTTGCTAATATATGCTTTAAGGAAAGACAGTAGGTGACTGTTAATAAAAAAAAATATTGCGGAAAATTGATCATCTTTATCCATTAATATTTGTTTCTTTTTATTTGATTTTATACACGATCAGCATTCCAAAAACGATATCAGTATAATATGAAATTGTGCACGCCTTGTGCCTAGAAAAACTTCAATCATAATTTGTTTTGTGCTAGATATTTTTTTTTGAAAAACAATTCTAAGCTGCATTTAGGATTGAATTTGCAGAACAAAAAATAATGTTACATTTGTACGTCAAACTGGAGGACGGTTTTGACTTTAACTGTCGTTCGAGATGTATATCAATGGGTTCAGTAGCATCTGACCGTCTACGTGGCCTAGTGGTATAGGTCTTTGCAAACCGGGGGTGATGGGTTCGAATCTCACAGGGTGACAACGATTCTGGGTTTTTGTTTCTTGTTTGTGTCAGGGCATTGCGTGCTGATCACCCGATTGCCTGAAAATTAATACGAGACGATTCTGCGTTGGATGGCCATGTAAAAAGTCGGTCCCGGTTGTCGAGAGCATCTTTAGCGGTCGTTATAGGATGTCAGTGCCTTCAAATATTCTGACAATTAATCTATCCATAGAATTCAGTTTATCTGTTTATCTTTATAAAGGGCGGTGGTACTTCCCCGGGCGAGTACGGCCGTAGAAGTGCATTGAAACATTTTCAATTTGTTTTTCTCGGTGCCTGGAGCCCCTAAAGCATGCGGGGCCCCTAAACAGTTGCCTACCCTGCCTTATGTGACTTGGGATTAAAGCTATGGAGAAGAATGGGTTCAGTAGCAAAATGAATATAGAAACAACGTTGTAGTAAAATATAAAGTTTATTCAACTGTCAACCAATGTTATTCCAATTTTTTCACAACTACAATGAAATAAATATACACAACTAAATATAACAAAAACTTAACACAAACAATTTTGATGCGAAAACGGACGATACCCAAAAATGGTGCCAAAAAGTCTCATGCATCAAGATCAATATCATATATCAATTATTTCCAAAGCTAACGATATTACGCTCCATGGATTTCATTTTTGAACACGGAAATTGACTTAACATATAAAAGTATGAAATTTGCTTTACCTACATGACGTTTACACAATCCGTCATAGAGATGTAGAATGCAATCGAAACTGTTTTTGATGAATCGATATATCGATTTTAACAAATATCTCTGAAACCCGAGTTTGAATCTATCTTCTAATAGGAGTTAACATAATAAGTGTAGTCTCCAAAAAAAATGTTTGAACTTGATGCAACTGGGGACGTAAAAAAATGGGCATTGTCCTTTGCAATATTTTCTCTTTTAATCTACTTGAAGAGACTATGATTTAACTTATTTTTTTTCTTTATATAAATTACACAATTTTGCAACCTACAGCTTTATATTTTTTGTGCTGGCAATAATAAAATATTAAACGTTCAGACATCAATACCAAGCAAATTACATTTTTATAATAAATGAAAATAAACAAATAAAGATAAAATATATACAGAACAATATGTAACTCTTCACGTTTTATTGTAAATAAGAAAAATTCGAATGAAATAACAACTTTAATGAATTGAAATTTTTATTTAATTTATTATTATAAATTGCTCTTTTTATGCTCCATAACAAAACAGTGCCACAAATTTTAAAGAAAAAGTTCTCTTTCATTTTTCATTTTGATGTTATTTAACCAAGTTTTTTTAAGAAAATCACCTATTATTTACCATCTGAAAATGTTACCAGTAGAGCTGGCAACATTTTCAGAGCAATTAATGACATAAGTGGTAAAAAGCAAATGTCTGGCAACATCGAAATGAATGGTATACAAGTCACTATTTCTTCTATTTATGTATTTTAATCTAATTTTGTAAAATACTGTACAGAAAATAATTGAAGTTCTTTATACAATTTAATGTAAGAAAATAGCTTTTTTATATTTTAAAAATAAATTACTGCTTTTTTTTTGTTTTTCACATATCGAATATTACAAATTAACTATGTTATGACGTTAAATGTTGCAATAAATGTTTCTATCTCCTGAAAAGTTTTTAGAATTAACTTATGCATTGTAATTTAAAGTAAAAAAATATACACAATTTTACAGTTCTATCTGAATACTATTTTAACCAATTCAACAAAAAAAGAGGTTTCATGTTTCTCTGTATGTATTTGGGGGTCACCTTCAATATTAGAAGATGCTGTATAAAGAATAAATGTAATATTAAAAGCAAATATTAATTGACCACTGAGTAAACTTGATCGAAAGTCGAGTAATTATTTACGAAAGCCATGGATGGCCAAGCATTCCGGGGTCAACGAACAGCGCCAGCTGGCCATCGTGTCCACGCTTCTATTATTTATTTGCAAGGTCGAAAACTACCCCCAATTTTATTACATAAATATGATGACAATCGAGTACTGAATGCGCTTCTTTATGTCATTGGTGGCTCACCATCATCCTGTGTAATTTAGATTTTTAATTTTTTTGTTAGAAAAATATACCTAAAAGATAGTGACAAATATTTTAAACTAGCAAACATGATTATTTTCAAAGATAATAGCTGAATCGACTTCAGATGCCTTAAAAGTATTCGTTCGTTAAAAAAAAACAGTTACTTTCATCCAAAAAAGAAACTGTTGGACCAATTTCCATAATCAATTTTCATATTTATAAACAAAAGAATTTTGGAAGATCGGTTCATTAATTCCAGATAGATCTGGTCACAGAAACAAAAAAACCTCCTCCTTTGTTGAAATCGGTTGATTTTTAGTAAATCATATCATATTGCAATATTTACGTGTTAATGTATTTTATTGATTCTCTTTTATTTGTATGTTTTATTTATGAGATAAATTGTCATAATAATTTTGTAAATATATTATTAAACATATTTTAGATACATTTAAAGAGAATAGAGAAAAAGTAGACCTTAGCATTTGTGTTTTTAATTATCTATTTACGGATTTATCGTACGTATTTTATTTTTAAATTTTTATAGAGGGTGACTGGCGAGTCATAATGATTTTATTCATCATATATCACGAATAAAATCATTATTACAAATAAATATTGATTTACCATGAAGTAAACATAATCTAAAAACAAAAGAAATAATTAAACAATTCATGTTCACCCTAGCGGAAACGGTGTCACTCCGGCGGGGGGTCAATGACCTGCGGCGCGCTCAGCTGTATAGGCACCGCGCTGTACAAATTTCGGCTAAAACTATGACCCTAATTTTATTACATAAATATGATAATAATTGAGTACCGAGTATATAGTTAAATATTCTTGGTGACTCACCAATGACCCTATTTATAAAATATTAGCAAATTATTTGAAATTTTTACTAATATTTCTTAACCATTCCAACTAAGCTTTAGGCTTGTGCTAGGATATGGTTCAAGACAATAGTCGAATGGCGGGATTCGAACCCACGACCGCGCGATTGTATGTCCGTTTCCTAACTACTATGCTGATGGCGTTCTAATAAAAATATATATATTTAAGCAATAATTGCACAGGACGCAAATTTGTAACCAAATTCACAACATACTCGAGTAATTTTTTTTCATATTTATATATATATTAGCTATTCAAAATGGTAAAGAAATAAAATAAATTATACAAACCCAACAAAAAAAAAACAATTTGAGTTCGTTTAAAAACAAAGAAATATATTTTCCAAAGGAATACCTCAAGTATTTATAAACGACGCAGACAAGATTATATTTTTCCTTTTTTATCTTTTTTTTTTTTAAATAAATCTGACTAAAAACAAAGATAACAATGTCATACTTTATACTTATTCTTAAAATAATATCATCAAAATAATTTTAGCGACATTTCAAGTTGTGGATAATGATTCCAAAGATGAAACGATTTCGTATTTTCCAAAAAACAATCAAACATTTTTATTTAATCTAAAAAGAAAAATTTCAGCAGCAGCCTATTCAATAAGAGTCGCGGCTCGTCGATGGAAAATCTGAAATTAATTAAAAAAAATTAGTGCTAATAACAAAAAAAAATCATAAAAATTTTATTTTAAATAGACGTCCCAGGAGACGATGGCTGTTTTTCAGATGAAATAAAAATATTTATGTTTTTTTAATAACAATAAAAAAACTATACTATCTTTAATGTTGAACCAAAATACAGTGACAAGTAATTTTTATATATATATATTTTAAATTATTTCTATAAAAAGAATTACCGGGGAAAAAAAAAAAACAGTTTTACCGGGATGAATTTTGCCATACAAATTTTCCATAATAATAAAAAAAATATTTGATTCGAACAAAACTCACCTGATCCGATGAGTTTGAAGCCGTCCTGAAAATTTAATTAAATACACACATTGAATAATCTTCTAAAATTTCTTGAAAAAAGAATAAATAACAATAAAAACATGGACATTTTTAAA
>JAOCPS010659805.1:0-10761 GCA_025505425.1 Graphium colonna | reverse complement strand
GTCCATGGGCGGCGGTGATCGCTTACCATCAGGTGAGCCGCTTGCTCGTTTGCCTCCTCCTCTATAAAAAAAAAATACTTGTTAGACACTGTTAGTTTGGATTTACTCAACCGATTGATGCCCACTTTTATGTGGTAATATTATTTTCAGCGAAAATGAGAACTCCAAAACGCCAAAGGAAGGATAGTGTTTCAGAAAAAGAAACAGAAAGCAAAAAAATCAAAATAGAGGATTCTGAAGCCAATAGAGTGGTGCATATAGATGAGACAGCAATAGACGGTATAGAGCTAATGGCGAATTATAAGAATCAACAGGAAGATGAAGAAAAACCAAGCACAGAAGATGAAAAGGAACTCAAATCAGAAGAAACTGCTGAAGAAGATTTGGAAAGAGACAAAGATATGTCAGAAAGAGAAAAAGATAGTTTCTCGGAAATGGAAGATGATGAAAAGTTCAATAAAAGCGATACAGATAACGAAAGCGACGGCAAAGGGGATAAGTCAGGAAAAGGTAGAAAATTTAAGAATTTAAAGGTAAGTTTTGAATATTTATTTTTTAAAAATTATATTCAGTTATGCCCGTGGTGAGTATCTTCGTCGGCTTGGTTATCGTTTTTAGATACATTTTACAGATGAAATCTACGGCAACTCAACCGTTTTTGGTCAATACTGCTGCATACTCTAAAAGTGATTTACTATGAAGAGATATCTATTCGTAAAGAAATCAGCTAATATTTGATTAGTGAGTGAAAGCGAAGTAGATCCCTAAAATTAAAACACACTTATGTGTATGTATATATATTACCGCCAAATTACATACGTATCACGTCGGTATGTAATTGAAAATCGATGAGAAAAATTAACAGGGGTGGATTCGGAAAAGTAATGAGCTTTAATTCACTACTATTAACATTTTATATGAAGCAAATAAAAACTCGGCTTAGGGAAATGACGTCGTGTGTCCCGATTGAAGGTCGCTCGAGGGTTAGGAAAAAAACAGTAAGCGCTTCCGGCTACAATTCAGGTGGTTCGATCAACGTTTGTACGGTAGGCAGATTCGGTTTACAGAGCAGACGTTGACCACGCGATGCGCAATGTCCGATTTCAACAGCTCAGATTATTTCTTTTTGGGTAGTTCGCAACCTCAAACCTGGTTCCTGAAAAATGTCATGGAGTCTTCCAAACGCGTGTGTTTCGCATGTTCTAACCTAACCCAACCTCCAATGTGTTCCAAATGCTTCTACAGCCGTCCCCGAGGAGTGGATATTCTACATACACAGTCATAAACATATTATATTTAACGCAATACATTTTAATGGCACAAATTAATTATACAGAAAGAGCAAAATAAAGATAAAATAAAATAACAGAGCGCTTCCAAATACGAGAAATAGACCAGCTCGTCAGCACGTCGCCCGTCGACGAAAGAAAAGGGCCCTGACTTAACAGTCAACAAATTTTATAGATACGCCGTGCAATGCAATCGCGTCTTCAAGCGACGTGCTGAGGTTCGAATCTCCGAGAATTTGATATTCAAATGTGGAACAAGGATCGCGCTACGGAATGAAATTTAGTTAAATCGTGTATAACGTAACTACGTTGTTACCAGTTTATTTAATATCGGTTAAGTAGTTGCAAGGTTCTTCACAGACACACATCGTGACCAGGATTTTTACATATGTATATACTGATTTACAGGTAAAATTCCGCATAAGACCAAAGAAACGCGGCGGCAGCATGTACACTCTCGTGCTAGGAAAGGACCCAGAAGAGAATAAGAGCGAAGAGCCGCAGAAGATAGAAGAAGAGAAACCAGAAGTCGACATGGAGACGGCCATCAAGCAGATCAGGAAGGGATGGAGTGTGCACGACGCGGGGGATCTGACCATTGGTGATCTATACCTTATGGTAAGTTACTGAATTCATATGTGAATAACTTTCAATACTCAAAAACGTTATATGTGGGGATTATATATGAAAAATAAAAATAATATTAATAACAAATATTAATTAACTACTGTGGAAACTTAGTCGAAAATTAAATAATTAATTACGGAACACATAAGCAGACGGCGAGAGTTGCCGCCATCTTCGGGTCTATGAACTATGCCACCCGTCATATGTGCGGCATTGTATCCAGGCTATTATTTATTTATTTGAAAATATTGTCGAAAACTCGACCCCAATTAAATAACTATGATAACAGCGGTGTACGGAGTGCTTTCCCTTGATATCGTTAGTGAATATTATTTCAATATTTTTAATCTTCACACACCAGGCCTTCGGATATTGAAAGTGGCTCATCAATCACCCTGTATACACCCTTGTAGGTAACAAGGGATTCAATTTCTCTTTAAATTTTTTTATACGTCTTTACATTGCATGTTAAATGAAATACAATGATTACTAGATTTTAGACAGTGATTTTTGTTGACAGTTTGGTTCCCGGTCGAAGCTTGAGTTAGACTACTGGTGGGCTGAACCTACTCCTCCTTTACCACAACCTTTGCAAAGCAGAGAGAGATCAGCAGACAAAGATAAACAGGTAGAGAAGAAAGAAAAGGTAGAGAAGACAGATAAAGAGAACGGAACGGAAGATGAGAAAGAGAAGACGAGAGAGACGGACACTGACTTTACGAGTAGGATCATGTTCAGCCAGGATAGCAATGATGGTCTGTCCGGTGACGAGAGAAAGAGTAAGTCTTTACCTGTCTAATTAAACGCAATAAACAATTAATTAATTTATCGAGCATGACTTTAGGCTTTATCGTGAACATCAAAAAAAAATGTGAAAACGGGATATTTACAGAGCAGCTAGTACATGCATATAAATCTGTATATAATATTTTGTTCTCTGCCATCAGAAAAATCGTGTGAGAATTGTCATTTAGATTTATAGTGGTTCAATACACATGCGTCGAAACTCCAAAGTTTTATATTTATTCTTCCTCCTAGTTTTATTCCCAAGTTACTTGGGTTCTGCTTCTAAGCCAACTATGTGTCGGTTTTTGCACAGAGTGACTGGGATCTAACCTCCGCAATCCAAAGAGATTAATTGAATTTTAAGGATGGATTGGTTGTCAGGGTATTTGAAGACACTTACATCCTATAACAACTGCCAAAGCTGTTCTTGACAACTGGGACCTACTTTTTACATACTATTCGACACCTGGATTATTTTACTTTAAAACAGTTAGATAATCCCAAGAAAACACAACACATAGTTGTTCTCCCCACGCGAGATTCGAACCCACGACCTCCACACTTAATTGAATTAATGTGTACTGCTAACCTTTTTGATGGATAACGAATAAATATTTTTATATAACTTTTTTTCAGTGGAGCAACTAGCCTCCCCCGAGCACAAACCCGCAGGATCCAGTTCCGGCAGTAACGGGGCGTTGAACTTGGCAGCTAAGCTGATTAACCGACCGACGGTGACGTCACGGGACAACGGGTTCAGCGTACTCAGCGACAGGTCGGTTGTTAATGATGATTTTATTATAGTTTACTTAAGAATTTTCAAACCTTCATCGGTGTTGGCGACGCAATAATCAACGCTTTACGTACCACTTACACGTGTATTCCTTGAAATCGCTTTTCTACTGTCTATCTCTACCGTCTATAGAGAACGCAAGACGGTGAGTGACAAAGAAAGATCAATCACACCGACGCGTGGCGGTACGTTTGTCTTGCTCCGCTGCCGAAAATTCTGACAATGGACTGAGCGGCATAGGGAAGCTTTTGTTCCGAGCCGTGGTGCGAGGAATTTGAAAAGCGTTTGTAAGTCGACAGTCAGTGCAGTCGTATGGGAGCAATAATGGCGTCAGTGTCTTCTTAGAGAAAAAGTTTTGATTTGAACAGTCCACTACAATCACAAAATTATCCGAGAATATCAAAATCAAATATCATAGCGAGAGTTAAACTTAGTTATTGATAGTGGACAATCTGTTCCGCTGTTCCGCTTGCTCTGCTGACCGGAGGTCCTGGTTTAGTACCATGAAGCTTCCCTTGGGATCAGTAGGGCAATTAAAAAGTCGGTCCTGTGGCCGATCTCCATCCGGTCGTGTCGGATATCTGTCCCATCGGGCTATGAGAATAGACAAATAGAGAGTGCACTTGTGTTTACGCTTACATTTAAAAAGTAAAGTAAAATAAGCCTATTTTTATAGTGCCCCACTGCTGGGCAAAGGCCTCCTCTAGGCAGAGGGTATTGGGCTTAGTCCACCACGCGGCCCAAGTGCGGATTGGCAGACTTCACATATCTTAGAAATATCATTTCTTAGATAAGCAGGTTTCCTCACGATGTTTCTATTCACCGCAGAGCACGTGGTAAACCAGCACTTAAAATTGCAATTAGAAAATTAACAATTTAATTGGTGCCGGCACCGGGGATCGAACTCAGGTTCGCCACGAGTAAACAGAATTGAAGGCGAGCGCCCGGACACTGAGCTACCACGGCTCGGCTTACATTTGTGCACTATAATATCTCCTGCGCAGTTGGCTGATCACTAAGGAGATTGACGGCCATGTATTTCAGTCAGTATGTCCTTTTGAAGTGAATCTCTTTATGAACGTTGTGAATTGAAAAACTAGTAAATTTTATGCAATCATAACTTATACAGATTAAAACGCCTCATGGCGTTAGCTGGTAACCCGCTGGTGAACGCCGGTGCAATCGGCTCCCGCTGCGTCTGTGGACACGTTTGCGCACATCAGAGGAAACAGGTGAACCGTTTGTTAATAGTTAATTCGATTTATAATATTGTACATGGTCACTGGTTAGTCTCTTTTAATATTCGATGACATTATATGTAGGGTCATATATAAAGAATAAAATAATTAAATCGAAGCGTTAATTGTCTACTAGTTAGTAGAGATTAGAAACTTAATGGAAAGTTGAATAATTAATTACGTAACCTATGGGCATCCTAGCGGACACTTCACGGGCAGTCGATTTTTCGGGTCGATGAACTACAGTAACTGGAGATATGTTTGGTGTCGGCACCGTAACCCCGCTTCTTTTAATTCTTACAAAAATTTGGTCATAAATCATGCCTTCAATTTTATCATATAATTATGATAACGACCCTGTACCGGGTGCTATCCTTTAATATAGTGACTAGACACTACCAGATGATAATGTGCTAATCTGACATAATAGAATGAAAAATTTAAACCTGTCAAATTGCCATGCCTATAATACAAAGGGATTCATCATAATGGCCAACCTTATCCTTAATTATTTTTTCACAAATTTTGCTCATTGTCTTGATTCATTTACCGAAGTATTCGGGATCGAGAGGCAACCATTAATTTTGTAAATATTGTCACAACTGCGCTAAGCTAGATGGACAAGGATTCTTAACTTTTCGATAAAGTTCCCACACTAATTGTATAGGACAAACCTGACATAATATCGATGAATGTTGGGGGTCGTTATCTTGGTGGAAAACAAAACTTCGCCCAATGAGGTTAATTCCAGAAGGAATCGCATTTTCCTGGAGTATTTTTAAATAGCTTTCTTTATTCAATTTTCCGTCAATTTAAATTAACACATTGCCACCACCATGCTAAACAGCCTGCACAGTACAAACTCCTGCAACCTAACTATTACTCATAAAAAGAATAGACTGGTGTGGACTAAAGCACATAAAAACTGGACTGAAGAAGGCTGGAAGAAATCCTATGGACGGACAAGTCTATTTTCAGATTTTTGGAGCTCATAGATGTGTTTTTACGCCAATCTCTTTATATGTTTGTGTGCAGAAACCATCCCCGTGCCCCACGGTCAACCGACCCCCGGCCACTTGCAGCGAACCGGTCTTCAGACACCCCACGCCCATCGCGCCAAGGCCTGATGCTGAACAGGATGTGAGTTTATTTTTATGCATCTAATCTTCTTTGTTTCTAAGATTTACGCAAATATCAGACATCTTTAAACAACTTTAGGGATATTCAAGCTGACGGTATACAGAATTGACAAATGACACCAGGACATCAAACATCTAAGTCCTACCCGTGACCATGGATGCTGCAAAGGGTTCGAAACGTCGGGTGATAAAATTTTAAATAAACCGCGATAAAATCCGTAAAGTTGTTTAATTTAAAAACATCTAATCTTTGCTGGTATCATACTATTACACACCGAAAGAATTTACTCGCTTTGCTTGTAATATTTTTTTTGAATTGTGTCTAATTTCGATTGTAACAAGCGTGAAACTAAACCCTAACGACTTTCTTTTTGACTTTTTATTGTTCCTTGTGTGCTGATCTGGTAATTTTTATCAGAATAAAGTTTGTCTATGTCTTCTTTGGTCGAAGGGTGCCCGTGGCTTTAGTCTGGAAGGATTGCCACGTCGTCGACGAGGAAGACCTCGCTTGGGAGAACGCAGGGTGGTTGTGCAACGTCTTTTGCCATTGCTGCCCAAACTTCCTCCGCCTAGCAGTGAGTATTGCCTTGTTACAGTTGGTCAATCTTTTCAAAATAAATGAAAAAAAGGCAATAATTATCGCCCGTGATATTTACGGACCGATACGTATTAGAAACCTTCAAGAAAAAAGCGTTCTCTTACCTCAAAGACCAGAAACTCAGTTGTGACTTGTCCGGTGTTGCTTGCTCGTTCTGTAAAAAGAACAGTAACAAAGACCTTGTCACTGTTCAGGTTCTACGAACTTTCCATATTGAATTTACAGTCACAGTCGCTTGTTATAAGGGCTGACTGATGAGTCACTTTCAATACTCGAGGACCTTTTATGTGGGTATCATATATTAAGAATAAAAGTAATATTAAAAAAAAATATTAAATGACCACTGAGTAAAATTAATCAAAAGTTAAGTAATTAATTACGGAATGCATGGGTGTCCGCTAGGATAACGTGCGGTGACCACAAACTTCGGGTTGACGACCTACGCCGCTCACTACATGTTAGCTGCCGGCATTGTTGCTTTCAACCCTAATTTTATTTCAAAATTATGATGTCAGCCAAGTGCCGAGACTTCGATTAATTGCTAAACGTACTTTTACTACTTAATTTTATTAATTTGCCTAATGCAGCAGTATTTCTCCGTGAAGAATGAATTAATTCCACCCATCGTAATCCCTTTTTAAAAGTTTAGCTATTAAGCATTAATAAATAAAAAAATACAGTTGTCAATCAATTTATTACAGATCTAATCCCCGTAAAAATAGTTCCGAACTCGCCGCCTGCGCCCCCGAAAATTCTACCCAAGCCTCCGCCAACTTCTACGTCCGAGTAAGTTTCGATTTTTTACTGGTGTGATTGTTTTCGAATTACGTTAGAAATACAAAGAGTTCATAATAATGTTCTCCTGGCCGAATTTCGTCCATGATGGCAAATCTAATTAAAAAATTAGCCAACTGCGCAGGAGATAATATAGTGCACAAGTGCATAGACAAGTGCACTTTTAGTTCATTTACTCTCATAGCCTGATGGGACGGATATCTGTCACGTCCGGAGAGGGATCATGGATCATCAGCTCGTATTTCCCTAACCCAACCAAGTAAGAACAACACAGATTTGTTGTCCTCCCCGCGAGATTCGAACCCACGACATTCGGTTTGTAAAGCAAGGGCCTGTACCACTAGGCTAGTTAAATTGTGCATTAACTAGCAAAGCGCGAATTCATCATAATATGATGAGTGCGTGTTCTAAAAATGATTACTTTTAGTTACTTTATAACTTGTTAATAACGGTAGGTCAATTCATCTTTAAACACTAACCACGGCGCATTTCCAAACCACATACCATTTGCAGATAAATCTGTGTATTATAATATTATTCAATGAATATAGTAATAGACTTTAATTTATTTCACCATATTATTTTCTTGGACTTACACCCAACAAATTTGGTCCTTCGAGCCGGATTTAAATCAGCGACCTGTACAGTACCTGGTATACAGTTATTGTTACAAGGAGATGTAGTAAAACTTTAGCGGCAAATTCTACAGACAAGCATTTGACTTTTCCACACAAACTCAACAAAAAATTCAATTTGGAGTGATAAATTTCAGTTTCACTGAGTGTTTTTTTTTTTTACAAAATTGGTCAGTATCATGTGCAAAATTATCTCTCGAAATTTTAACTCACATCCTGTAACAATAATATGAACATTTTTAACTTTTCGCGTCTTCAATGTTTATGGACGCTTCCAATGTAGATGTATATATGTATTTGCTAGGGTAGTGGCTGTCTAACAATCAGTACTATTACTATGAATACGAACACGGACCCTCGCTGCCCACGAGTCAAGGCAAGGCTCAATAGGCTTTCAGAGGAGCTGACGATAGAGATAAGAGAATACAAAGGAGAGGCAGGATCGGTTCCTAGAACGTGTTGCCGATTCCCCAACTTCCCTCTACCAATTCAATCAGCAACTTACTCGCTCCACCAAACCCATCAGCCCTCTCGTGGATAGTGATACAAAAGCCTAAGAAAGAGCTTCTCTTGGCACAGTACCTCGAATCGCAGTTCGTTCCATACCCAGTAGCCCCAGCGGGGTTTCATTCCACCAGGAAGTGGAAAACTGCGTACTGGCATTTCTGTCAGACCCGGTGCCTCGGCGGGCTGGAGATGATTTTATCTCGCCGGCTGAAGCGCGCAAGGTAATAAGTCGTCCGACAACGCGCAAGGCACCGGGGCTAGATGTCATCACCACCCTTGCAATCCAACAGCTTCCTAAACAGGGGTCGTGTTGCTTTGCCGTCTTTTTAATGGCATTTTGAGCATGGAAAGCCATATTCATCCATCTGGAAAGCCATAAAAATCATAGTGCTTTCGAATTCGGGTAAAGATCGTTGACAGCCGGCGAGCTACCGCACGTTGCAAAGTTATTCGAGAGGCTGCTGCTTCACAGTATAGTGCCACGCAAATCCTTACGAAGGGAGCAGTTTGGCTTTCGCAGCGCCCACTCGACAGTTTCGTAGCTTACTAGCGTGCTGCTACCTTGCGGCCCAGTACAACTAGAGCCGCACCTGTTTGAGGATACTTCTTGACATGGAAAATGCCTCCGACAGAGTGTGGCATGCGAGGTTGCTCTACAAGCTACTAAGAACTAACTTGCCAACTGCGATCGTGTGGCTAGTGGCGTCCTTTTTAGAAGAGCGAACGAAGCTATTGTTGTCCAAGTTAACGGAACCCTGTCGACAGCACGAAGCCGGTGTTACGCAAGGAAGCTGTCTATGACCACACCTGTGTCTAGATCCAGGACCGAAAAGCTATACGGCTGCGTGGTCAGGTGATCAACGCCACGAACGTCGTAACGTATCTTGGATGCCGGATAGATCGATCCACAGGCGAACCACGTGGATTACCGCGCTAGGGCTACGAGAGCCATGCTCAGACGTGTCCTGCCGTCCAAGTTGACGTCACTGACCTACATAGTTCCAGCTTAGTACAGTCTCATTTTGGAAACTGGCAGGTGGAGGCTAGTCTTCAGAGGACAGTGAATATTATCCTTTCTTCGAGTTTTTTTCTTGTTGTAGTGCTGTATGTATATATTGTGCTATACAACCTGCAAAACATCCTTCTTCACCACAACTTTTCTTCAAAATTATGCTATTTCTTTAAAATACCGTGAATATTATCCCGTCTTCCAGTCTCTCTTTTTTCTAATAGTGCTGAATATAAGATATATATTATACCATACAATTTGCAAAACTCTTCTTCAAAATTATACCATTTATTTAGAACGCTGTGAATATTAGCTCTTCTTCCAGCCTGTCCTTTTTCTACGTGCTAAGCGAGTCCAATGGCCAGTTCTTCTTCCATGACGGTGACAGAAGAATTCCTATCACACCACTGGCTGGCAACGGAACTGAAGATCACGAGCAAGATGGTGAGTTTTTTCGATTTATGATTTCATGTATGTATATTTAAATTTCTCATAAGCTATAAAAGCTAGGAATATATGGAAAATATTTTAAAGTCGGAATCATTCTGAGTTATAACAATCGAATTAAATTAAACTACCTATTTACACAATTACACTAACCCCAATAATTGTTCAAAATGTTTACGTTCTCGTCCTATGTGTAATTCAGCATGTTTTTGCATATTGCCTTTAATACGGTTCATAATAAACTTAACAATTTTATTCAATCAACACTTTTAACTGTTACAAAAACACTCATGATTTAGTTCTTTAATTCTTCTCAGTTTACGTACTCTGTCGCGTACACAAGATATTTTACCTCACCCCATGAATAATAGACTAGAATGGTAAGCTCTGGAGAGCGAGCTGGCCAAAAAACACGTTAAAAACTTAGCTTCGGAATGGCGCCATTAGGTTTTCCGTGTTTCGGACGACCCGAATGGACGGCATAAATTCCAAGCTGTACGTCAGGCATATTTTGTTCAGGCTATTGTCCGTGTGTCTCATTGTGGAACATTTTGCAAGCAAGCATATTATTTGGTCTTCCGGATTCGCTATTCTGTCTAAAACCGTACTGTCGGAATCCGTGTGTATGTTATTTGGCCAATGAACGTTCGATGAAAACAGCACAAAATAATTACATTAACCTAAATTGGTTATATTTATTGGAAAAGTTCGGCTCGAGCACTAAGTGTTTTTCTTTAATATTTCAATAAAATTTTGAAACAATCTCCAAATTGTAGCAGGTTATCTTGTAAAATTTGGTAGCGAATTGGAACAGTAAATATTTTTATAAGCAATTAAGGTGTACATACAAGTGGTACTGCTTCTGCAGGGTCCAACTAAGGGTAGTAGCTTATAGCTA
>JAOCPS010659694.1:0-10761 GCA_025505425.1 Graphium colonna | reverse complement strand
TGGCCATCCGGCATCCCCAAAAGTCATGCATACTTTATTTTATGCCGACTTTATAAAGGGCGGTGGTACTTCCCCGCACGAGCGTGGCCCTAAAAGTGCAGCAAAAGCTGTGAAAGGATATTATGCTCTACTCATTAGTGGATAATAAATTATTAATAACGAAAAAGGTTAAGATAATATTTTATTTTGTAGTTTTATTTAACAGGTTTATTATAAACGATACAGAAATGTCTTTATTCTGCTATAATATCAAAATCATCTTGTCTTTAGCAATCCTGACTTCAAGCATCCACGGCGCGAATTACTTCAATAGTTTCATTTTTTTTTTTATTTAATGGCAGACAAACGAGCAGACGGTTCACCTGATGGTAAGTACTTCCGTCGCTTATAGACACACGCAAAATACGGAGAGTTGCGAGTACGCTGTCAACCAGGGAAATTGGATACAATAGGTTTATTAGATAGGATGGGTCGGGTTCAAGGATTTGGAGGGGATAGGATTGAGAGAAAAAAAGGATAGACATGGCCATCTGGCATCCCCAAAAGTCATGCATACTTTGTTTTATGCCGACTTTATAAAGGGCGGTGGTACTTCCCCGGACAAGCGTGGCCGTGCAGCAAAAGCTGTGAAAGGATGTTATGCAATCCAATCCAATTCCAAATATTTCATAACCAAGTTTGAACTAAGGAGTTATCGCGACTGATATATTAATTACCTGCTACAATTGTTGGAGGAAGAGTTGATAATTAAAGTTATGAAAATCAGTAAGTTATTTCTTCGCTCAGGCCAACTCAACATCTTGAGTGGAGTTAAGTTAGAGCATATAATTTAACTGGACTTTTATTTTCTTAATTACTCAATTTTCATTAAAAACTGTTTACTTTTTTTCACGATTCGAACTATTTAAATGTATAAATCGGTTCAAATTAGGAATGGGCCATTTCAGTGATTTTTCACTTGCTATCGGTTATATAACGCTCTCATTGTAGGCCACGATAACGTTATACAACCGATGGCAAGTGAAAAAACAGTGAAATGGCCCATGCCTAGTTCAAATTATTATCCATTTTTGCGTCGCAATTCGGCATAAAGAGTAGGAATAGTGTCATCCATTTTTTGCCAAATGCAATTCTATGATGGATTTATATTTTTTTAAATCTTTTTTTGTTGTTTGTTTACATATTAAGATGTAATGGATTGGTTACATACTGTGTGGTACCAATAGATAGCTTGGTTTTTAAACGATAGATTTTACTTTATTCAACTATTGTCCAATATTTTTTTTTTTGTTTTCTTGTCTATTTGATTTGACAGACCGACAAGATCCCATAAACCGACAAAGTTAGATAGATCGACAAGGTCGTCTTCGATATCCTGCCTACAACGCTTAAATTTACTTAAGCGCTTTTGAATTGTGGATCTTTTTTTTCTTTTATGGTTTATTTGTACCTGTTTCGTCAGAAATTTTATTACGGATCGGTGCTCCAATTTAATTTATCTTAGCAACATCGCTCATGATGATCGCGTCTGTCCGGCAATTGCAAGATGGCAAAAGGACATATTTATTTAAGTTTTATTTCTTTATAATTAATATTAATAAACGATACTTTGCGGCCAGAATTAAAATGTTGTTTAAAAGGTTGTGAAATATCAATGCTAAGAATTTATTGTACGCCCTAAATAGTAGCTACCTTCTTGTATAAATAGGTGATGCATGTACGTAAACCATTGTTACAAGCATAGGCGTATAAGAGGATAGGCTATGTTCACCCCAGTAGAGTATGGTGCTAGATTATTGGGTTACCGATTAGAAATTTTAGCCTGACCCCTAACCTAAAATAAGCGGACAGATAAATATGAAATTTAACGCTATCAAATTTTAAATAGAGAAATAGTACAGAAAGCTAATGCGTTTATACAAAATAAGCTGTTGACTACAGTTTTACCGGCTTGATATTCCTTTCAGGTCTAGTCCCGTCGAAATCGATCCAGATGTTCAGATAGACAGAGAGAAAGGCAAAAATTTTAAAAATTCAGTCTCTGTTAAGTCCTATCTTATTACTTTTATATTTAGTAAAAGCACTATAAAAAAATTAAAATTATTTATTAACAATTACAAACATGTACTTCGATTTTTTATACGTTATTTGATATTTTATTAGAAGTATTATAAATTCATATAAAAAAACATTTCACAATCTATTATGTGTTATTATACATCATAATTATAGGACAAATAAACATCTGAGATGTCAATCAATTGATTCCTAAAATTGTCGTAAATTGACGAGTGTAAAATTAAGTAAAATAATATAAAAAGATAAAAAAAAATAAAAAAAACCCTATGGTCCAAGGTTGCCCGTTGCTGGACGTCTAGTCGACATAAAATTACATCTAATAACTAGCGGTCATTTGCGCTTAAGATAAGCTTTTATTCACTGCCAGAATGAATGCGATAAAATGCTTGCGGGTCAGATCAATATTATGAATGCTGTAAAGGCGTCGAAACGCACACACATTTGCACCGCTGGCTCCCAATTGCTGCAATTGCCTGATCTCTTAAATCTATAGCTATCTAGTCGCCGTGGTCGAAGCTTGAACTGGGAAGGAAAATAAATGGAAGCGGTAAATAGCACCATATGTGCACCATTTACTAGATATTTATTAGAAACCATTTCGAATCTTATCATATTGAAATTCTCGATATTTAAAATCTTTTACAAATATCAGGCATATTTATGATCACGGGGCTGAAAGTGTCTGTAGGAATATATGAAAACGTAAACTTGTACCGCTGGCGTAATTGGAATTAGATAAAATCCATAAAAGTTTTATATATATATATGTGTGTGTGTGTAGATTTACGTGAACCAGGCTTTGAAATGTAGCTTCCAGAGGTAATCAATCTGTTTCGATATCGCCGTCATGGAACCATGAGGTTCGCGTAGATCTTCAAGGCGAATGTCAAGACGATAGCAGATATCTCCTTAACGTAAACTCTGGCTCGTGATACAAATCAAATGATACAAATATCTTAAAAAAATTTAAAGATCTACGTGAAACATTGGGGAGTATGCTCCTCCTTATTTCACAATCGCTCGGTAGTGTGCACAGTTTAAACGTGGTAGAACATCGAGCCAAGATGACCCGCGTTCGGGCCGCCCTTCGACGCCAGTCACTCACTCAGGAAATGGTCGAAAAAGTTAATAAAATCGTTATGGATGATCACCGTGTAGCAGTCCGTTTTATAACTGAAGAGTTGAAGATTTCAACTGGTAGTGTGCATAGCATTTTGCAAGATCACTTTGGAATGAAAAAGGTATCCGCGATTCAATATTTCAAAGAGCTTATTGGAATTATTCTTACGAGATCCTCATCTTTTTTCGATCGACGACTTGTAACAATGAAGGAACCATGGCTTTATTGTTATGATCCACAAATGAAACAACAATCAGTGTCCTGGAAAAGACCGTCATCTCCCATTATCAACAATCTTTTTGAACCTACTGCTGGGCATAGGCCTCCCTTTGCTTTTGGCATTTTGTTCTATCTTGAGTTAATCTTCGCCAGATGACGTCCACGGTCTTCTGCCCCTCGTCCTGTTTCTCGGCCATCACTCAGTGAGTAGCTTAGCCCACCTACTGTCAATTAAACAATACAAGACCATTGGCGAATTGTAAATATAACAGAAAGACACCATCGATTTTTGTGTCGCAGTTAGTTAATAGAATCAGGCGTTACTTTACGGAAGTCCATACTATACAATTCTATATAAGACCGTTTAATTAGCAATATTCCGCGAAAAAACCCCTAACAACCTGCAAGTAAATATGTAGGTTGTTACCCTCATACTTTACAACCTGCATGCTGGTAAGGGATTCCGCATTATCGCTTGGTGGTGGTTTTATCTGCATGGTCGTGCACGAGAGCGCACACACAAGCAGTATGGGAAGGGAGGGAGGTGCTTTACGCATGCCTATGCCTGCGCTCACATATTGGCTTGCAGGTTGTTAGGGGTTTTTTTTGCGGAATATTACTAATTAAACGGTCTTATAGAATTATGTCGCAGTTCTCCCATAGAAACGTTTTTATGACATCTTCTCAGACAGCTGTAAATAACTTGGGTAAAATCGTGTCTCCTGTCGCACACCCCTTTTGATTGAAATGGGTTTTGTCTAACTGTGATATCTTCTTTGTATGGTTGTCGAACTGTATATGCCCCGGAGCAAATCCACATACTGAGCGTCGATATAGCAGCGATGGAGAAAGTCAAACCCGCACCAAACAAATTCAAAACTCAACCATCTGCCGGCAAGATTATGGGCTCAGGGCTTTTTTAGAACAGCCGGGGGGTTGATAATGATTGAATATGGTGGACATGAAGCCAGGAACCAAAACCGACTTCAAACGCCTTAAAAGTGTACATTAGAGAAAATGTTTATCCCGTTATTTTGAGATAAAAAACTAACTATTGGACCGATTTTTGATAATGTTGTGGGACTATTTCGGAAGTGTTTCTTTTAAGACAAAAAAAGATTTTTTTTTAAAATCGGTTCACAAAGAACGGAAACACACGCGAACATACATAAAAAACATAGAAACATCTGAATTGAAAATCTCCTCCTTTTTTGAGGTCGTCTAAAAAATACTCGACATTTAGTTCTTCCATAAAAAAGGCCAACACCAATATTGCGTACTAAGCCTTTAGCATGTCAGTACATTACGCTTGCTCAATTGTGATGTACAAACCACTTACCATTGTACAGGGCAACCGGAACAAGAAAAAAAACGCCGTCTCTTTTCATCCTTGCTGTGGATTTCTATAACATCAGAGAACTACCCAACTTTAATACCATCCAATACAATTCTGAGTGAACAAACCCGGCTACACTTTTTTTTCTAACCAAAACTCAGATATACCCGAATAAGCTGCGGCTGCGTACATACTATTTCAATTACACGAGGTATAAACTTTGATACTGATTTGTACCACGAGCCAGAGTTTACGTTAAGGAGATATATGCTATCGTCCTGTCATTCGCCTTGAAGATCTACGCGAGCCTCAACAGGTTCCATGACAATGACATCGAAACAGATTGATTACCTCTGGAAGTTATATTTTAAAGCCTGGTTCAGTCGTTATTGCATGATAGGGTATCATTATAACAAGCGAACTCAGTTGTAGTGGCGATGCACCACGATTTAACCAGTCGTCTGAAAAAAGAGTATAGTATCGACACAGACTATCCTTTAAATCTGCCTGTGCTGCGGTAAAATTTGAAAGCACTGGCAAAAGAAAACTTAAATTAGACTAGTACATTCTGATCCCCCTAGATCAACGAATCTTTTCTATGATATTTTAATTACATATGCACAGTGCATGTGCACTTTATCGCGAAATAGAAAGTCAATCTTCTTCGCATTTCTTAACAAGCCTATCACCAAGTATCCATTATTATCATAATCTTGAGAGTCACCGAATATTGACCGTCAATATGGTTTTTGCCAAAATATATCAGATGGTGATTCACTAGCCGTACGTGGCAGAAAGTGACGGCAAAAACGCACCGTAATGGACTGCCAACTATCAAGGTGGTGTCGATTGTATTGAGTGGTTTGTCGCGTGGTGCGATGAACGAACTAAGCAGCAGGTATTAATCCGACCAATTCTTCTAAACACTCCCCGTGGTAAATACGGTAGAGGACGCAAAGAGACGCGACGACCCTTCGCAGAGCTAGGATGTCAAGCCGACCGAAAAGAACTTGGTTGTCTACGATTCTAGATGCTCGAAGTTGAATGAATTGTTATATCGTAATGACATTCTTTTATATACTAGTATAAAAAAAAACATATTTTGACATCTGAATGTTATTTAAGTTAAGTGTGTATATTTTTATATTTATTGTGATATGATTGATTAATTATTGTTTTAATAAATGAGAACTTAAACAAAAAATAAATATCCAATTGTGCTGCCAATTCATTTTACAGCTTTGACAACTTTCATACATCTACATTTTCAGTTCATTTTACTAATATATCATAATTCTGTAAACATTACATTTTTTTTATTTACTTTAACATGTAAACTTTAATTAAATATTTTTTCATAATAACATTTAAAAATTTGCATGCCTATGAGCGAAATATACAAGAACTTTGTTTTAATATCAAGAACTGTATGTACCATATTTCTGCAATTAAAAATAATTTAATTTGAATTTGAATCCGGTCAAATGGATATTTGACCGGATTCAAATTCGAATTAAATTATTTTTGGTGGTAGCGAAACGCCCCAGCTCAGAGATAAGAGCTACCAATTGCTACCAAGTATTCCATTAGAGGGTGATCTTGCGCTTTATATAACAGCATGAGATGGGATAGCTAGAACTACTACCTCGCTCTGCTGAATATGCCATTTTGAAGCTAACTTCCAGATGAACGTGGAATTGGGTGTCACTCGATATGTTAACGCCAAGCATTCGAATCAATAGTGTGACAACCAGGTTAGTGTTTATAAATCGAGAAGATACAAAAAAGGGTTTCTTTTTAGCGGTGAGCGCGCATTCTTGTATCTTCTGTGGATTAAACCTTGAGATTTTGCTAAGCAAAGTCAGACACAATTTTGTTCCAACACTCGTCGACGCGGTCCTGAGAAATATTTGCTCAGCTGCTATACAAGGTGTCAACACTACTGTCATCCGCATAGCAAAGAATATTACTTATGCGTAACAAGTCATTTATTTGCAGAAGAAACAGTGTTGGAGATAGTGTAAAGTCTTGTGGGACACCAGCGTTCACAAACTCAGTATCAGAGCATGAACATAATTCTTAAATTTAACGAAGGTAAAAGCTACTTTATAGTGAATTAAAATAAAATAAGAATAAGGAAATAATGTTTAAAACAGAAGAATAAATATTTTTATGCTGTATAATTTTTCCGTATTTTACCTTTGAATAGTGGCAGAGAGTCACAAAAATATGTGTGATCAACACATTGTATATAGTTATTTACAGTATTAAATAAAAATCAAACGTCATGGATTTATAAAGAATAATTTATTTATAAGTAGTAATGTCATTTATAATAAATATAAATAAGAGGGGCCCAAAATATAATTCTTAAGGAACTGCTGATTGGGCATAGTAGATGTCATATTTGAAACCATTCACAATGATTGAAATTATGTATGGCCTTTTGCTGAAATACCAATGAGACATATAATAGATGAAATATATTAACATGTAATAAGGAGCCATAAATACCGAATTATTCTGATTAATTCATGGGTACTTATTTTAACAAAAGGGGCTAGTGAAATCTGTGTAAATATTATGCATTTGTCCTCTTCACAAACCCCTAACAAAGCTTTATGGGTTACGTTAAAAATATCTAAATTTGACTTTTCATTCTTTATTGTACACAAACATAATACAGAGTACAAAATAAAAGATTTCAAACAAGTTTACGCGGCTAGCTTAACCCTATATAGGGTTCTCTACCAGATAACCTGTGTGTGTTTTTGAAATGGTCAGGAAAAATAAATATACAGAGTGATTGTTGACAACTCACTTAAGATATTAAAAGAGAGCACTTGTTACTCGATTGTCATCATATTTATATAATAAAATTGGGGGCACAGTTTTCGACCAATTTTTCGACGAAAGAAATTAAGTGTGTAAACACTTGGGAGCGCACGATCAGTAATACCCACGTTCTTCCTTGTATGCTAATGTAAACATCCGCTGCGTCATTGTTTATTTAACTAAGAATTATGTTTACTCAACGGTAAATTAATATTGACTTCTAATAATATTTTTATTCTTCATATATGATCCCTATATATTAAGTCCTTGAGTATTAAAAATGACTGGCCTGTCATTTTAGCACTATTCAGCAGCATGTAATCGAATTAAATATATTAGCTTATTTTCGAATAGATTGATTAGAAAATTAGCTAATTTATTTTATTCAATTACATCTAAAACAATTCAAAGATGTATTTTTCGTTCAGTAAAAATAGCTTCGAAAAATGGTACCATTTAATGATTTAAATACATTCTACAAAATATTTTTTGTTTTTACACAATAAATAAAAATATCACATTTGTATTGTAACGAAAAGACTAGATTCCACTCATCACAAAAGCCGACGTGTCTTGTCGTGAATGTAAAAACTGTATTGTCAAAGTGACGTTTCATGTTGTACTCTGAGACTAAAATAATAAATATTAATTATTATCCCTTAATTTATAAGCAAAAGTAGTAAATATAAGATATTTATTGAAATTTATGGCAATTTCCTTTTTTAAAAACAATGTCGACTTTACGTGAACGCCAACTAAGTATGTACTATTAATCTTCGATTCCGTATTAATGTTTTGATGTTAACAAATTTACAATTCTCTAATTTTTCAGATGCTCTGAAGCAGATGCTTAATTTAAACCAACCACTAACAAAAGCTGTAGCTACGGAACCAACCTGGAAAATATTAATTTACGATCGAGTTGGTCAAGATATAATATCACCTTTGATTTCGGTGAAAGAACTCCGAGAACTTGGTGTCACTTTACATGTGTAAGTTCTGTACCCTTTGTATGTAGACAATGGCCATTATTAAATGTCAAGAAGAATTTAACTTTTTAATTATTGCAGTCAAAAATAACGATAGTCCTTAAAAATGCTTACAAAATATATTGGTACTTATTCATACAATCTTTTCAGACAATCTCTATGAATATTGGTTAGTTCAACCCTTTTACAGTATTACTCTAAAAGAGATTAAACTATTGCATCAATTTAATTGAGGTTTCAGTCATTATTGCATACAATATAGCGAAACCTTTATTTTCAGGCAACTACATTCTGACAGAGATCCTATACCTGAAGTGCCAGCTGTCTATTTCTGTTTTCCATCTGAAGAGAATCTTGGTCGCATTTGCCAAGATTTAGACAATGGTGTATATGACCAGTACCACCTCAACTTTATTTCACCTATAACCAGGCAGAAACTTGAAGATCTTGCTGCTTCAGCCATTCAGTCAAATGCCGCACTATCAATTCATAAAATCTATGATCAGTATTTAAATTTTATATGTTTGGAAGATGACTTATTTATAATGAAACACCAACAGTCTGATACTCTATCATATTATGGTAAGTTATTATAAGACAATATAAGTCTATAATAATTTTTATTGATTTCTTCATCTGCTGCAGTAGCTGTTATCGTTTAACTAATTAGTGATTTAACACCTAAGGGAAATATCAATTTTACAGTGGAGCAACATGAAAATAGTATACTCATATTTGTCTTTTAACTAAATAACTTAATCACTAAATACATTAAATGCATTTATTCTTCTATGTTTACTATTGTCTTGTATATTCTTTTTATTTATAATAATTTTTTTCCAGCCATTAATAAAGGTGACACCAAAGATACTGAAATGGAGGCAATTATGGATGATATAGTGGAAAGTTTATTTTCTGTATTTGTTACTCTTGGTAAGATGTTATCACTGGCTTATATTTGCTACATTTATTATACAATATTATTTTTGTAGAAAATAAAAGAAACTACACCAAACACTTTAAATGTGTACTTTCATGACTTATTTTGTCCATTAGTTCTATTTAAAAACTAATTACTGAACAATTTTTTCCAAAAATATTATGGAACCAAATTGAAAGTATATTTCAGATATAAAAATATTTTCAATTTAGTTTATATATCAAATGATATCTTTCTATTTTTAATGTCTTTTATGCCATAACTCCGTTATCTATATTTATGAATAAATTAAAAAACATGCATAAAAATAGAAACATCCCAGTTGATAACCTCCTCCTATTTTGAAGTCAGTCAAAACTACTTAATAAAATTGGCTTAAAGTCTTTTGTAAAGTCACTATCATTGTTTATACTGGTGCACATATACAACATTAAAATATGTGAACATTTACCTTCCAGGTAATGTTCCCATCATAAGATGTAGCAAAGGCAATGCAGCAGAAATGGTTGCAAAAAAGTTGGATAAAAAACTGAGAGAAAATTTATGGGATGCTCGAAACAACCTTTTCCATGGTAACACGGGACAGAGTGGATCATTTAGTTTCACAAGACCAATGCTAATTTTATTAGACAGAAATATAGACATGGCAACACCTTTACATCACACATGGACATACCAAGCTTTGGCTCATGATGTCCTAGATTTGTCACTAAACAGGTTCAAAATAACTTTATTGTTACATATTACATACTTTATACTTTGAACTTTACTTTTGGTTTATTGATACCAATAATGCAATATAAGATGTATGAATAACGTTTATTTAAACCACTCAGAGCAGTTGTACCAGAAAGCGCAGCAACTGCTATTCCAGGACAGAAATCCAAGACAAGAGTTTGTGATCTTAACACCAATGATCCTTTGTGGTCGGAACACAAGGGAAGTCCATTTCCAACCGTAGCTGAAGCTATACAAGAGGATTTAGATAAATACAGGTAGTTGAAGATTTCGTTTAAATTAATTAACTTTAATAAGAATCATAGTTATGTCTGTCGATTATTTAAGAACATAATTAAGTGAAAGTCATATTAATACTTTAATTGCAATATTACTTTATTTTTAATTTTCGTGTGGTGTATATACACTGCCGGCCAAAAGTTTGAGACCACCTTGAAAAAATTACAAAATTGAATAAAACTGCAAAAGTTAGTGCTCTACAAATTATTTATTTACCTTATTAAAT
>JAOCPS010659365.1:0-10762 GCA_025505425.1 Graphium colonna | reverse complement strand
CTGAGACATAGCACGCTGTTTGTGTTGAGTACAAATAGCGCGCTATACAATTACGCTATATGATATATTGCCTACCACTAATACAACATAGTCACTTACTATATTAAAGGGGAGCACTTGGTACTCGGTTGTCATCATATTTAGGTAATAAAAGGCCAAATTGCCCAAATTTGCCAATTAATAAATGAAGTTAAGACACTATGCGCTGTGTCTGATCGGCAATACGCCGGCACAGGTCGCCGACCCTCGAGCGCCCTATTATCTTCCGTCTCACTCTCGTAATTAATTATTTAACTTATTTTTAATATTATTTTATTCTTCATATATGATCCCCACATCTAACGAATTCTAGGATTGAAATTGACCCACCAGTCACCATATATTGAACAAGTTTATTTTCACACAAAATTAAAAAACCGCTTTCAAAAAAAAGGTTACTCGAGGAAATGTTTTTTACGTTATTATGATTTAAAAAAAGAAACAACTAAACCGATTGTTCTAAACAAAAGGAGTTTCATAATCGGCAGAGAAATCTGGGCACACGCATGAATTCCTTTCTCCTTATTTTTAGGTCGGCTAAAAACGCTCGTCGCTTGTGCATGGACCACACAGCACCGTTATTTTAACAGAGAGGCGCCACCGGAGGCTTGCATTCAAAAAATGTTCACTTGGGAAAATTCGCAAGTTTCGTTATCACCACTATGCGAATATTTTCTTCAGTTGGCCATTTTGCCTACATACTCTGCGTGTTAAGATGTTTTTAACCGACCTTAAAAAAGGAAGAGGTTCTCTATTCGAAAGTATCTTTAGGTATATTCGTGTGATTTTTGAAATTATTTTTGTATGATAGATTAACTTCCAAAAGTGTAATTTTTTTAGGAAAATCGGTTCATTATTTCGTTTTTTTAATTAAAATAACTCAAAAAAAATATCATGATTGTTCACTTCTAAGGCGCTTGAAGTTAGTTTCTTGTAATTTTCTTTAACAATAAACTTGCTAGAGTGTAATATCTTTGCATAGCTTTTGCTGCACTTCTACGGCCGTTCGCGCCCGGGAAAGTACCACCGACCTTTATAAAGTCCTCCTTACCGTTTTACGGACACGGCGACTAATCTACTCCGAGATTAGCCAACTGCGCCGGAGATATTATAGTGCATAAGTGTACGCGCAAGCACAGGTACTCCCTGTTTCTTCTATGAGAAGGATATCCAACACAACCGGAGAGAGATCAGGCGCAGGACTAACTTTTTGACATACCCATTCGCGCATGGATCATCTTTCTTTTTAGACAATCGTGTGATCAGCCCGCATTGCTCCAATCCAACAAAACAAAGTCATTGTTCCCCGCGGGATTCGAACCCATGACCTCCGGTTTACAAAGCAAGAACCCATACCACTAGGCCACGGAGGCGGCAACTTTTATAAGGACGTCATAAAATAAAGCGTGCTTGACTTTTGAGGATGCCGGATGGCCATGTCTACCCTTTTCTTTTTCCACTCCTTTCCCATCCAAATCCTTAATACTGACCTCATCCCATCCAATAATTCTATTCTATCAAATTTTCAGGTTAACAACACACTTGTTACTCTCCGGATGTGTCAATGGGCGACGGGATCGCTTACCATCAGGTGAACTGTCTGCTTGTTGGTCTTCCTTTCCTTAAAAAATAATAAAATAAAGTGCGTAAAGAAATAGTTATTTTCTGTAAAAATCTCTTAGTACACAGACTTCACTATAATTTATAAGATTAGGCTGTACTAAGCTTTTCCCAAGGAATTCCAAATATATGTATTTTCTTTCGTGGTCCTTCTGCTTTTCTTGCTTTTTGATATAAAAAAAAGAAAAGCTTTGAATGTTTTTAATTTAATATACTTCCGATGTATTATATCTGATATTTTGAGCTATAAAAGTATTACATACAAATCAGTTTTGGCTTAAAGTGTGTGAAACTATCATCCACGCAAGAATACTTTTACTCCCATAGCCCGATGGAACGGATATCCGACACGACCGGAGAGAGATCAGGCGCAGGACCGACTTTTTACATCACCATCCGACGCATGGATCATGTTTTCAGGCAATCGGGTGATCAGCCCGCATTGCCCTAATCAAAACAAGACACAGCTAAAATTTAAGGATTTGAACCCACGATTTATATAAAATCTTCAAAAAAAATACACATAAAACCAAATTTTATTCACGTGTAATTTGGTAGCAGTTCCGATTTTGGTGTTTGAACTGATTTTATCAGTATTATTTGTTTTTTTACATTTAAGATTTCGCCAAAAAGACTTTTATTACTTGCGAATTGTCTATAAAGCCGAATTTGCAATTTAAATTAGTTTTAAGTGTCACGTATATGGTATAATTATATTGACAATTTTGGCTTTTGGCGCATCATATACAGATTTTTTGTCGGCTGTGATGCTGATCTGTCACGCTTTGAGGTGAAAGGTTCGATCGGTAAACTCGGGACCGCCGCGTGTACCCGCCAACCACCACACACAGTTATCCGTAGGCTGGAGTTTGTTTGTACGCGACAATCTCAGGAACTACTGGTCCGAATCAAAAAATTCTTTCAGCATGAAATTCTTTAAGGAAGAAGAGGAAGGCTTTAAGTTATATAACATCACGCTATAACCAATAGGAGCGGAGCATCAATGAAAGATGTGGCAATAGCAAGGAAAATTAACGCAGTCAAATGTAGAAAAGGATTACATTCGATTTTTGGATTTAAATAAAAGAAAATAAAAAGTATAGAAATACCTAAACATAGGGTGGTATCGCAATACATCCGACGAAGTATAAGTCACGAACTCGTCTATACAAAGGCCGAATGACGAAAGCCGATTTTTCGGCGTCCTTTGATCTACGCCGGTGGCCGAATAAATCGTCGCGGTGACAAATCGCCGAATCCGTTTTTTCGGTATTCGTAAATCTTTTTGTGTACCAAACGGAATTGACTTTGTTGTTTGGACGACCTTTTACGACGATTTCTAGCTTTATTTACTTAGTTCCGTGTGGATTGAATCAACTTTTACCGACTACGAAATAAAAGAGTGTTATTAAACTGCTCAAAGATTTTTATGTTCGCATATTGATTTTTTTTAATTGATTTAATTTATTATTCAATTAACTTTTTATTTGTTATGTACTTACAATATATTTTTTATTACAACAAAAATATACATTTAATTATTACTAAATACATATTTACAACCAAATTATTTTAGTTATTATTAATTGCAGTTAGATTAGACATATTATTTTGTAATTGTTTTTATTGTAAATATATATTTTGAAATAATTAAATGTACTTAGTGTATATTTCTAAATACATAATTCATAACAAAAATATTTATTAAGTAGTGCCACCATTCTGTGTCATTTTGACGTCAAAAAAATTAACAAATTTTCCATCCCTACTATTTTTAATTAGACCTACTAATATATATGCATATTTCGATTTTAATGAAGATATATGTATGTATATTTATTTATATATGTATTTCTAAGCATTTTTATGTGTAATATGAATTTTGTTTTAGAGCTTATTTGTACTATTTTTGGGAAGGAAAACAAACGAGCAGACGGTTTACCTGATGTCCTGCCGCCTATAGACACGCAACATCCGGATAGACGAATGCGTTGTGAACCTGGAAAATTGGATAGAATAGGTTAATTGGGATGATAGGTCAGGATTAAGGATTCGAAGGGGAAAGGAGTGAGAAAAGCAAAAGGTAGACAGGGCCTAAAAGTCCTAAAAGTCATGCATACTTTTTTTATGCCGACTTTACAAAGTTTCTAATCGTAATCAACAAAAACAAAACGTAATTTATCTCCACTCCCACTTCACTGGGAGAGAATGCCTGAAGGCATAATATTTAAATAAGTAAATGTTCGGTTAGTGCAAGTGCTAAAATGTTGGCTGCTCCGTCTCAGGCCGTGGGTTCGATTTTTAACCACAAAAACTTGTTTTTTTTTTGGATTAAATATGTATAATCTATATAAATTGTTGTTTCGAATTTGGATGTTTGTATGTGTGTAAAACGCCATTTTACAAAAGATGTATATCTTATTGCATGGACAGGGTTTTTTTTAAATAAAATAACTCTAAGCTTAAAGTTATACGGTGTATCTATCGAACAATGTATTAAGTTATTTTTAAAATTATGAATTCCTGTCACTATGTTATTATATAATTCTGCAGACAATAATATTGTAACATCATTTTCACAAAAATTACAATAACCAATTTCCAAAATTCAATGAGACCATTTCGGAAGGCGCAGATAAAAAAAATTAGTTTAAAAAACTAAAAAAACACGCTTTAATGAGAAATCGAACTAAAAAATAAAAAAATATTAGTCCTGGCGATCCTAGTCAGGATAATTGGATATGCTTATCAAATTATTGTAAGTCATCGGCCCCTGAAAAGTCTGCAAAGTTTTAATAAAATCTGTCTGCGGAAAGTGGGTCAAAATATAGTTCAAAGGAGTCGGTTACAACAAACATACATGCAAAGCTAATAAAAGCGTGTTAAAAAGGAATTTTTAAAATCGGTTCATAAATTATTTCATAACCATTCCAACTAAGCTCTAAACTCGTGCTAGGATGTGGTTCACGACAGTCGAATGGTGGGATTCGACCCCTTGACCATATCTTGGGTGTCCATATACTTAACCATTAGGCTATTGGCGCTTAGAGTTGTATACTATTTATTTAGAAACTTCAATATTTGTGGTGAAATACTAAAAGACTCAGATCTCATAATGTTTGTCAGCTTTAGTAACAGTGCTCAACACGTCAACGTGCTAATTAACCTTATGACCGTGAGAAGCACCAACTAACAATTCCAACATCTATGTAATATACAGAGCGGCTGTTCGATTCTCATTGTATTAATGTATACAATTAGGAGCTTAATTTTCGATAAAATTTTCCCATAAATAGGCCAATACGATGCCGGCGGCGAATAGATAGTGAGTGGCGTATTTCATCGACCCGAAAATGGCTGCCACCTGCACCGTATCCGTACGCCCATGCGTTCCGTAATTAAATTTTCAATTTTCAATAAGTTTATTCAATGGTTATAAGTTCTCATGAACGCTACCACCAGCATGGAAGACAGATTTTGTTGAGAAGAGACTAGCGAGGAACTCAACAGTTCCTCTTTTTAAAAAAATGGATTGGTTCGCAATTTTTTGATAAAATAATCTTGTTTGAGCCTACGTGAGTATCAACTGTGTTTATTCCAAGCATTTGTATCGTCAAAGTATTCTACAAGCACGATACGCTTCACTTTGCCGCCTCCGTAGCTTAGTGGTATTGGCCATTGCTTTGTAAACCAGAGGTCGTGGGTTCGAATCCCGTTAGAAAAGAATAACTTTGAGTTGTTGTTTCTTGGTTAGATTAGGGCAATGCGGGCTGATCACCTGATTGCCTAAAAATAAAGATATTCCTCGACTCTCCGGTCGTGTCGGATATCCGTCCCATCGGGCTATGAGAGTACTTGGAACAAAGAGTGTACCTGTGTCTGCGCGTACACTTGTGCACTACAATATATCCCACGCAGTTGGCTAATCTCTGAGTAGATTGGCCGCCGTGGCTCCTAACTCGGTAAGGAGGACTACTTTACTGAAAAGTATTGATTCAATTTTGTGTTTAAGCCATGGGCGGTCCAGCCACTTTAGTCCTGTCTAGTGCCCAGCCCAGGTTGGTCTAGTGCCCAGCCCAGTTTGGTCCAGCGTCCACCCCAGGATAGTCTAGTGCCCACCCCAGGATGATCTAGTGCCCATTCAGGATGGTCTATTGCCTACCCAGGTACGGCCCGAGTCCACCCTAGAATGGTCCAGCGCCCATCCCAGGATAGTCTAGTGCCCAACCCAGGGTGGTCAAGTGCCCACCCCAGGTTGGTCCAATGCCCACTTCTGGATAGTCTAATGCCCATCCAGTAAAATAACCCTAGACACGCCCATGGTTTAAACTGACTAAGTGGCAGGCTTAATATCGAATCTGGACTCTAGTATTGGAATCTAGTTCAGCAACTTCTGACGTCATTGTGTACAAAACAAACTACCGCCACGGACTTCTATAAATATTCGCTGAACTTAGAAAACGAAAGTTCATTGACTCGGCAAAGGGCATTATTAAAATATCGCAAATAATTTCACTCAGGGGTGAAAAACATTTTGGTAACGAATGTACTGGAATCTTATAAAGGTACAGCTTCTGGTAAATCAGGCCTTTCGTTAGTCAGGTGGTAGAGCAATATATCCTTTCATAGCTTTTACTGCACTTCTACGGCCTTGCCTGGGAAAGTATCACCGTCCTATACAAAGTCGGTATAAATAAAGTATGCATGATATTCTGGGTACCCGGGTGATCATTCCTTCTCTCTTTTTATCCCACTCCTTTCCCCTCCTAATCCTTAATATATTCTCGACCTGTTCTATCCACTAAACCTGTTTTATCTCATTTCCCAGGTTGACAACGCACATGCAGCTGTTCGGATGTCGTGTATCTATAGGCGACGGGATCGCTTAACATAAGGTGAACTTATGTGAAAAATTAAATTATGAAAATACGTCAAAGTATGACTCGGCATCGTAAGTTTGCAACCTCTTTGCATCGTCATCACGAGAAGTTATTGTAATTTTTAACGACTCCAAAAAAAGGGGGTTCGCAATTCGGATGTTTTTTATGTTTATAGCTGTGTTCGCACGTATCTCCGTAGCTTATGAGCCGGTTTTATTTTTTTGTCTGAAAGAATACTTCAGACTACTAAAACTAAAAAAGAAAATCAATCCCAATATGTTATTAAAAGCAAAATAATAGAGAACAATATGAATCGAAAACACACTTATTAGGCGTTTAAAGTCGATTTTTGTAGTGATTCTTTTATGGAAGGGAAGACAAACGAGCAGACACGCCCATAGACACGCAACATCCTGCGTTGTCAACCTTAGAAATTTGATAGAATAGATTTGATTGGACAGGATAGTGTCGGGATTAAGGATTTGGAGGGGAAAGAAGTGGGAAAAGAAAAGGGAATCTATGACCAACCGGCATCCTCAAAAGTCATGCATACTTTATTTTATGACGACTTTGTAAAGGGCGGTGGTACTTTCGAGTGCGGCCGTAGAAGTGCAGAAAAAGCAGCGAAAAGATGTTATGCCCTGTCACCTTTGTGAATATAATCTTGTTAAAATAAATTTAATGTGAAATTGGAAAATAATGTACAATTACAATATTAAAAAACATTTTTCACAACTTACTAATAACTTATGTTTGTATGTCTATATAAGGGAATTTTTTTAAACAGAAAAATATTAAGTGAACAATAACTTCAACAGATGTTTGGTTTTTTGATGTGTGTAATTTATGTGTCAACAATCATTTCATAAATAGAAATTCTAACACACACATTTCGATCACAAAGGTTTAAGATCAACGCCGTTACTTAATGAACAACTCAATTTACCCGCGGGAGCAATAAAATAGCCATTTTCACTTCGTAAGCACCAATTGTTTACCACCCCTGTCTGGCGCCGCCATTGTTGATTTGAGAAATGGTAACTTTGAAAATAAATACACCCGCGTTGTTTACTTAACCGATCCTTCCTATAATAACAACGTCAGAATGTTTTTGAGCTGTATTTGTATGGAATTATTATTATTTCATGGTTGTTAAATTTATTGACTGGCTTAAAAATAATGCAAAGTCGTTTTTATCCGCGGCATCCCCCCCTTTTCTTAACCGACTTCAAAAAAATAGGAGGTTTTTTGTACGTGTATATTTGCTGATTTCTCCGTAAGTTATATGCAATTTAAAGTAAAATATTTTTTTTAAAAGTTGTTAAAATATAGTTACAAGGTGGTCCCAAGATAAAATAATATTCATAAAAATCGGTCAAACAGTTTCTTTTTAAATCTTTTTTCTGGAAAGGAAGACAAACGAGCAGACGGTTCACCTGATGGTGAGTGATCCCGTCGCCCATAAACAGACGCAACATCCGGAAAGTTGCGAGTGCGTTGTCAACCTGGAAAATTGAATAGAATAAATTTAAAATACAGATAGGATGGGGTCGGGATTAAGGATTTAGAGAAGATAGGAGTGGGAAAAGAACAGGGTAGGGTAAACAAGGCCATCGGGTATCCTCAAAAGTCTATATTATGCCGACTTTGTAAAGGGCAGTGGTTCTTTCCCGGTGAGCGTAACCGTAAAAATGTGGCAAAAGCTGTGAAAGGATATTGTGCACCTTTTATTTATGAAAATAACTGTTTTATTAGCAAATTTTCACTTCTAAGGCGTTCGGCTTTGTTTTCGCTGTTTTTTATGAATGTAATAATTTGGATTCTATTTATTATTTCGTCTTCCAAGCATCTTCCAATATGTGACAAGCTCTCTTGTTGGATGACTGTGTATACGACATATTAATATTTATTTATTTATTTAAACTTCTGTTCAATGTTGTACAATGGCGGACTTTATTAGGTAGGTGTAAAGATAAACATTTTTTCAAAATCCTGGCAAAACTTTATGTTAAGTTTTGCAAAGTAATGGCACGAAATCGTCACAAGAAAAAAAAACTCACTCTTTAACTTATTATATTAGTGAGTTTTTTTCTTCCTCCTAGCTTTATTCCCAATTTACTGAGGGTCGGCTTCTTATCCAACCAAATATTACCTGAATATCAGTTTTTACACAGAGTCACTGGCATCTCTCACCACCTCTCTCTCATCTCTCCTCACATCTCTCCTCACCTCCGCAACCCAAAAGGATAAACTGAAATCGAAGGACAGTTCAGTCATAAGGATATATTAATGCACTGACATTCTGTGACGACTGCCAAAGGATTTCTTCACAACTGGAACCGACTTTTGACTTCCCAATCTGAAACACGAATCTCACTTCAGCCAATCGGATGATCAGCCCATATTGCCCTAACCTAACCAAAAAACAACAACTCAACGTCGTTGTCTCCCAGCGGGGTTCGAACCCATGACCTCTAGTTTGTATACCACTAGGTAACGGAAATGTTTATAATATTACTGAGTATTGTATTCTAAAAAGTAGAACAGTTATGATGTACTCTAAAGCTGACAAATTAAATCCAATCAGATTTCTTTCAAATTAGCTCCCCTACAACCCTTAAATAAAGTCCTCCTGACCGAATTTCGGTCACGGCGGCCAATCTACTCAGGGATCAGCCAACTGCGCAGGAGATATTATAGTGCACAAGTGTACACGCAGACACAGGTGCACTCCCTGTTCCTTTAATCTCATAACCCGATGGGACGGATATCCGACACCAGCGGAGACGAATCAGGCGCAGGACCGATCTTTTATATGCGCATCCGACGCATGGATCATCTTTCTTTTAAGGCAATCGGATGATTAGCCCGAATTGCTCTAATCTAACCAAGAAGCAAGACCGTTATTGCGCCGGATTCGAACCCACGACCTCCGGCTTACAAAGCAAGGGCCCATACCACTAGGCTACGAAGCCAAACCTTACTCAGCATCTGAACCAAATCACCAACAAAGTTGAAAAGCATTTTTTTTAAACAAACACAACAAATCTTAAACATAAACAATATAACTCAATAATAACTTAATAACTGCATCAGCTATTTGTGTTCAAAACGTGCTTGGTGGCGAACGAGCACTTCGTTCCCGAAGGAACCAGCGTTTCCCGGTACTGCAAAACTAAACTTGGCTCATACGTGGATAATTTTACAACTTACAAGTTTTTAAAGTAACTGAGAAACAGTGAACCTTTCTATCTTTTTTATAAAATTAACCGACTTCAAAAAGGAAGAGGTCTTTTTAAAAAGGAAGACCCCAATGTTAAGTGATCCCGCAACATCCGGAGAGTTGCATGTGCGTTGTTAGTCTGGGAAATTGGATAGAATAGGTTTATTGGATAGGCTGCGGTCGGGATTAAGGATTTGGAAGGGACAGAAGGGAGAAAAGAAATTCGGCATCCCCAAAGCCATGCATACTGTATTTTATGCCCACTTTATAAGGGGCGGCGGTACTTCCCCGGACAAGCGCGGCCGTAAAAGTGCAGCAAAAGCTGTGAAAAGATGTTATGCTCTATCGCCTGGAAATATAGTTTTCATCGGTTGCAATAAGTTTTATAATAAATATAAATAAACGTTAAATACTTTCTAGCCCGTCTTCGTGTATCAGTATATCGACATAGTTTTAGATAAATAAAATATATTTTAGGCCAAATAGAAAATAATGCTTTTGGATTAGAATTAAGGAACATTTGGTCTGAATAGGTACACTTATGGGGAAGTAAATGACCACCCGACCTCCTTACATATCCAATATATTTTTGTTTTACCAGGAATGGTATGACGTTCGTTGCCTTTTTTATAAGAAAAAAAAAGTAATGATTTGTTTATTCAATAACATTACAACAAAAATATTCACGTAGCAAAACATCTAACCCAGCTACAATAATCAAATAGTCCTACTCCGCGCGGCATGGTCATAAGAACGTTGGCTGCATTTCCTCACTGAATGGTCACACTTAACATTGGGCACGAAAAGAACCAACCTTAACTATGATTGTTAAATTTGATAATTTATATTTTTTGTAATTGATAAATGATAATTCGCAAGTATTCAAGCCAATACGTCTATGATCGGTACTAAAAAAGGAGAAAATATTTTTTTTTTTTTTTTTTTTTATGGAAAGGAAGACAAACGAGCTGACGGTTCACCTGATGGTAAGTGATCCCGT
>JAOCPS010659254.1:0-10763 GCA_025505425.1 Graphium colonna | reverse complement strand
ACCTACAAATAGTTGTTTCGGATCTGGGTGTTTGTCTTTGTGGGATTTATGTTTGTAAAACGCCCTTGTAACAAGACAACAACAAACAAGACTTTGGTCTTATAATTAGGGCAGCGTTTTTCATAAAAAAAAATACTCAAACTTGATTACCCTAGTGATTTTTGTTATAGTAAATCAATAAATAAAATTGTGTAAAAGCCGACTTGAATCACCTGAGATTCTATATTTAAAAAATATTTTTAAGACTCTAGAGATGGATTTTTTATAAAGCGTGTGATTTCTCTGAAGTTTAATTTTTAAACCAAAAATAATCATTCATTCATGAACATACAAAAATATTTGGTATTTTCGGAAAATCTCCGACCCTCAAAGGCGATAATAAATGTTATAAGACAAATATCTCCACTCTGCTTTGATACCATTTTAGCTCTCTATTATTTTGCCTAGTAAAATATTTTTTTAGTCTTTAAAACTATTTGTCACAGATTTAAAACTTAATTAAACTATAATGATAAATATTAATTACAAAATAAAATTAGAGGAAACTCATGTCTCTACATTTTCAGACGATTTAAATAATATTCCCCTAAAGTATATTTTCTCACACAATTTAAAATTCGTGTGCACAATTTGAGATTTTTAGTAATGTCAGTTTTTTGTTAACTCACAAATTGATTTTGGAACAATTTATTTGATGGTAACGTAATATCATAGACGCTTCGTCGCCCCGTTGTTTATAAATGTTCTTGTTTCCATTCCTTCGCACGGTACCTACTTTAAAAAGTATTATTATTTTGTTTAAAAGATTTTATCTATTCTATCACGTTATCGCTACAATAGGGTAGTAAAAGTATTTCTAATTGAGTTTTTGAAAGCGTCTTAAGATTAGGTGTTATGTGATTAAAGGAAAGTCTGATGACGATGTTGTTTCAGGCAGTAAAAGGATTGGATTAAGTGGTGCATTGTTTTATTGCACAATAACTTTCATATTTTATTTTATCTATGTAGAAAACTATTGTATATTGTATTTTTTATATCAGTTGAAAAAGATATAAACGATTTATAGAATAATAATCATTACTTGTAAGTTCTTAGAGATATTTTTTTTATGGGAAGGGAGACAAACGAGCAGATTGTATACCTGATGGTAAGTGTTTCCGTCGCCCATGGACACGCAACATCCGGAGAGTTGCGAGTGCATTGTCAACCTGGGAAATTGGATAAAATAGGTTTATTGGATAGGATAGGTCGGGATTAAGGATTCGTAGGGGAAAGAAGTGGGAAAAGAAAAGGATAGACATGGCCATCCGGCATCCCCAAAAGCCATGTATACTTTATTTTATGCTGACTTTATAATGGGCGGTGGTACTTTCCCGGACGAGCGTGGCCGTAAAGGTGCAGCAAGAAGCTGTGAAAAGATGTTATGCTCTACCACCTTAGACTGTAAGTCACTTTGTTGCTTATCTTAAATATATTTTAGATTTAAGAAGCACTAGAACATTGTATGCATTCATATGAAGTTCTAATTTTGTGTGTGTAGTACATACATACAGTATATACACAACATATACAACATGTATCTACAATTGTATTCATTCGTCTTGCATTTTTAATATCTTTTTAAAAACAGTTTTAACAATTTGTAAAAAAAAATCAATATTTCTTATTTTTTAGAGATATTTTGCTACGATTCTTAAAGATACTTTAGATAACAAGATTTACTAGAACATTTTTTGCGTTCATATAAAGTTCTAATTTTGTGTGTATATTACACACATAAATACAGTATACACACATCATGTAGCTACAATTATATTCAATACGTTTTATTAATGTATATAACATACTACAAATGGAACGGATTTAAATATCAAAGAGCAAAATCCTCACATTCCGAATGGACAAAGTGAACGATCTACTTTATCCTGTTTTATACCGAATACAATAATCAATGTATAGACAACAGTGTCGATTACCTGATCAAGGGCCATCTTATTTACATAAAATAAAATAAAAACAGTGCTGATGCAGAAGCTATTGACCTAAGTAATAAATATACACACTAATAAAGTTTTAAAGCTAAAGATATTCTTACTTTGCACGCAAAACGTGCGACTAAGTTTTATTTTGCTTACATTGAAGAAAGATTTGTGTAGCATATACAGTGACCAAGATTGCAATAAGCTTTTAGGAATAATTTTTGTGTAGTGAGTTTAGCCAACTGACATAGAAACTTTTTTTTATCTAATCACGAATTGTCATGTATCTCGAAAATACATGACAATTCGTGATTAGATAATCCTATGTTGCTTTAAAATAAAATAAATAGTATGCTAGTTTATGAGAAATAATGGTTTTAAATCCGTGACTGTAGATCGTAAGTCACTATGCTACCAATATTTAATATTTTATGCGTTCTGCAGTTTTATCTTGCACCTCTTATTGCTCCAGAATTCAAACATATCTGACTATATATTTTAACCCTTTTATCCATCAGATAATCTCTAGTAATTTATTTTTATCTATAATCCTTAGGTTCACTTTGTTTTTTTCTCGAAACCAAAGATTTGTAGCTGTTATTTAAGTAGGCAATAGTTTATTTGAGAAATGTAAAAACATTTCTTTATTCGACTGTTAGTATAGCTTATCACGAACAGCAAAACACAAGCAAAGTTAAACTTACTTTTAAATTTCATTTTATTATTATTTCATTATTGCAGGTGATAACAATCTTTAAAGGAAAAATGTATGTTTCGTAAACCGGAATATGTAGCGTGGGCTGTCTTCCCACGTAATGGGCTGACGATTTTCTTAAGATATCATTTTGTTACTTGTTGTCAGGAAATTATAGCGTTAACTTAAATATGCCTGCTATGGGCAAAAAACAATGACTAAGAAGTCTACGTTAAATTCTTTAATTAAAATGACGCTCCTTTTAAGCGGTTAATTTTCACAGAAAATGTCAACCGTGTTTTCGTTATTTTCAAAACGAACTACTAATCCGATTTTTATAAACATTTATAGGACCATTGTAGAAGTGTATTCTATCATATAATTTTTTTTTCAAATCAGTTAATAAGATGCCGAGATATGCGTGAAGATTCCTAATATTTTTATTTAAAAAGCAAACTAGTAAACCGATTTTTTTTCAAAATTTTATGGGACCATTAATGAAAAATGGTCTTTCATATAAAAAAAAATGAAATCAATTTTGGTATTTTGATTTAGAAGAAAAAATAATACTGGACCGATTTTCCTGAAAATTTTATGGGACCATTTTGAAAGAATACTGTATAAGATGAAAAAAGAAATTTTAAAATCGGTTCATAAAAAACCTACTGTCTGAGTACTGTCCTCCTTTTTTGAAGTCGGTTAAAATATTTTGATATATTGATATGAAGCCTAAAACCACAAGATTTGCTGGACACGGTAATGGTAGTATAGCTCGTATATTACTCTATTTAGGTTAAATTAGACTGGTCGTTTTGAAATAATTTTGATCCTATGAAAGGGCTTGGCATTCATGTAAAAAGATGCGTAATGCATGTTCATGTGGTACGATGCAATCCTGTTTATTGCTGTCTCGAAATTAAATATATTTGATCTCAACTTTAATAAAATATTACTGCTTACAGCATCAAGTGGTTTATTTCTTTTGCAAACCAGAGTTCGAAGGATCAAATCCCGCGTGGAGACTTTTGTTCGTATATTATTGAAACGTTAGTCACCCACTCCTCTCCTACGGATCATGATGCTGTGTAGCTATTCTTATCTTAACATGTAAGACAAAAATACTATTCAAATCTGTCGTAAGAATAAATTATTATTAACTGAATAAAGACTTACTTAGACAGTTAGATTATATCGAATGCAAGACCCGGATACAGCGGCTGAGTGTCTAACTAAAACTATAAAGGAAACTATTGAGAATAACACAAAAACATACAAATCTCCGAATCTTAAGAGAATCCTTAAGCCATGTATTACTCCAGGACTCCTTAGATGTATCAGATTCAGAGATAGTATTCATAAAAAAATTAAAAAATCACCAAACAACCTGATGAACCGGCAATACAAGCTTCAAACTTAATTTGGCGCATGTCTCTCACGACATACTTGTAAATTAAAGGCTTATGTCCTATGTTACTTGTAGTATTGCCATGTATTGTGATGAGAAATAAATAAATTTATTATTATTATTTAAAAAATGAGTTAGACTTAGCCGTGCTACTCGCCGATGAGGATGAGGTGATGCTTAACGTACACCAACGCATAACTAACGGCCTTATAAAGAAAAACATGGTCAGGTCCTTGAAGAAGAGGGTGGATATTCGTGATTCGCTAGTGGGGTCATAGAAGCATGTGAAAACTTTGCCGTCATGCATTGTGGTGGAACGTAGTAGAGATTCTGGCGGTGAGAGAACCACACACGTCTTCTTTTCTTTTCACGTGAAGTAAATATCCTCCTAAAAAAGGAGCAATATGAATTGATGACATTATAAGTATATTTTAGGTGAGCTTGTAAAACGTCTGTTCTTTTGCTATCTTTATGGAAGAATAGCCCACACTTCCATAAGGATAATAAAAGAACAGACTAGCATTTACAAGAACTAAGCGTTTTAAGCATCCAAAGCAGAGTGCATCTCCATGTGCACACATATTTGTGCATTATTATTTTCCTCATGCACTTAAATGACTTCTGGTAGATAAATCGCTATGACTGTACTTTAGCCAGAAGGAAAAGTAGGCATAAATTTTATATACATCCAATAAACATAAAAAAAACTATTTGATGAGACAGTATCTTTCTGTGAAATTTCGATGTTTCATGAAGGTCATCGCTATAAATTTCTCTTATAAGAAATCTCATAAGTGACTAAAAGGTTTCCTAAAATTCCAAAAATAAAAGGCAAATGGTACAAACATTTTTGTATCACATTGCGAATATGCTGTGACAAAAGATACTGATACTTCAGTATCTCTAACAAGTATTTTAAAATATTTATCGCAAAGTCATAATCAGTATTGTACTAGTTAAATAGACGAATCGTATCAAAGTAAAAAAAGGAATTAATTATAAACCTTTGGCTATTCTCCTTAAAGTTCAAATTAAAATATTTCTACGAGATACAAAGTTTTCGTTGCACGTTGCAATGCAATACAAACTCTTGACAAAAAACCAACTTACAAAGAACTTTAAAATGCACAAGCATCGTTTACATATTAAATAAATCAGACAAAAAGAAGGTCTTCTACACTGGCGTTCAGCAAGAACAAGATGAGGTCGCCTGATAACAAATTACTTAATGCTGTTACAACAACAATAGATCTTGCTAATGTGTTACAGATATATTGTTTAGTTTGTTTCTAAACAATTATAAATGCTCATTACTCAAAATATTCAGCGTTTTGCTTGATATTAAATTTATTAAACGGTATTATACTCTAAGCATAAACGTGGATTATATATATCAGTTTATTAAGTGCATTATTATTACTATATATACTGACATACATTTTTAATATTATGTTACGTCGCTTTCTCTGTTTAATGTCTGTTTATGAAGCAATAACTTTTAACTTAAGTTATGTATTTGATAAACTACAAGTTATGTGTATGACTTAATTGTTAGTGGGTAACGGATGGTTGCGGACTGCCCTGGACCGGGATAGTTGGCGCGCCTGGGGGGAGGCTTATGTCCAGCAGTGAACGGCAATAGGCTGATGATGACGTCAAAGTACTCCACTACTGTATTTTTTTACATGTAATTTCTAGTAAACATTTAGATATTAATTCGTGACGGACGATACAAATTTATACTAGCTCATAATAGTTTTCATTTTAATTTAATTTACTTCGAGTGGAACTCCAAAAGTTAAAAAATCTGTAACGCAATAACCACTCTATATTACACTTCATTCGGTGTATGCAGAAAGGGTCTTATTCTCAAAGAGCACGATTTAAATGTCACGTCACGTTTAATAAAGTCCACTCGTTCACTTAGCCGACTTCAAAGTTTGCAGTAATTTAGTCTCCAGATCGACCTCATTTTAGAAAGAATCACGTACGAATTTTATGTAACCACTCGAAATATTGTCGCATGACAGTTGATATTATTTAGATCTCTGTATCTGTTGTAGATAGAAATAGTTCAAAAGCAGCGGTTTTGCAACAATAATTTCAAAATTAAAATGGCGGAAGTACGTGCAACTTTTATATGAAATGAATTGTGGTAAAGGTGAATAGTTAGTATACAGTACTGTGGTTTAAAAAACAAATAAGAAAATGAGAGAAAATACCTTTAATGTCTATTGTTGTTTCATTGTTGCCCGCAATATGGCAACATGATTTTTTGCTTATACTTCGTTGGTAATATTATTTTGATTTTATTAACAAGTTTGTATGTTTGTTTCTATCCCCCATAGAAGACGCATATACTAGTGCGGGAGTCAGACATATCTCAATATGTAAATTGGGTTACAGTTAAATAAACCAACCGCCTCCGTAGCCTAGTGGTATGTGCGCTTGCTTTACAAACCGGATGTCGTGGGTTCGAAACCCGCTGGGGAACAACAACTTTGTGTTGTTGTTTCTTGGTTGGGTTAGGGCAATGCGGGCTGATCACCCAATTGCCTGAAACTAATGACAACTAATTCATCCTTCGAATTCAGTTTATCCTTTGGGTTACGGAGGTCAGATACGCCAGTCGCTCCACGTAAAAACTGAAATTCAGGTAATATTTGGGTGTATTAGAAGCCTACCTCAAGTAACTTGGGAAAAGGCTAGGAGGAAGAGTTAGGATACAGGATACAGAATACCTATATGGTATTCTTAGAAAAGAACAAGTTAGCTTGGACATAAATATATTATATGATAATTGTTAAATAAAAAGGTCCAAGAAAAGAAACAAGAATGGTGGAAGAAAAACAAATATCACTTTTTATTGCCGCACGAAGACGCGTGCGAAAACTAATAAGACATAAAATCTCTTCAACCATTTATACATATAAAAAATTTAAAGTGCTTGTTTGTAATGTCAAAATAAAACAAATAAGCACAAGTTTTTAAAATTTTTGACTTTATCTGTTCGACTGTTTATTTGTTAGGATTGGCTAATCTCCGAAGCAGCTACACCAAATTTGACGGGTCTTAGACCCAGTCCAAGCCCCGTCGAATTTGATGTAACTAAAGGTATGAGGAATAAAGTCTACTTTTATTTTAAGAAAAGGTTTAGGTTTACATGTTATAAAAATTAAAACCTGAGAGAAATATGATGTGGTTGATACACAGGTATGGTAACACGTTCAAAATAGCATATAATGTAGATTGATACATAATACTGAATAGAGTCGCTTGTGATTATAAAAAAAAAACAACTTTGAAATAAAATCTGTTCTGCGCGAGTCGAGTATATTCAATTAAGGTTCCGTATTCGTACCAGAAGGAAAGTAGAGAATGGATACGATAAAAAATTTAGATTAGGGTTTTTCAAATTTGAACATTTTTTTAGAAAGAAAACAAACGACCAAGTGGCTCACCTGATGGTAAGTGATCACTGTAGCTACTGGAATCCCGCAACACCAGATGTGTTACAAGAGCGTTGCCCGCCTTTAAGATAGGAGTAGGATATTTTCTTAAAGGTCCCTAAATCGTATCAGTCCGGAATTACTGATGGTGACAGTTGATTCCGCCAAGGTGTCGTCTAAGTCCGCGAAGACTGCCAACCAGCATGGTGGTAACGGTGGTACTTTGTGGTATGTCGCGTTGTACGGTAGACAAACTCAGCAGCAGGTACCACACACAAACAATTAACACACATATAGATTCCTAACAATATCACTTGTAGTATTTGTATATTATCCTGTAAAATGATGTTCCATGAACCATGTTAATGTATATTTCCTTCTTGGCAACATACTGAATTACGAACGTGTCAAAATGTTTTTTCTCTCTTATTTAGATTTGAAATTGTGCCTATTTCTAAACATTCTGAATAATTATTTTGATCAAATAGATTGTAGCTAGGACTGACATAATAGTATTACTAAAGGTTTTTTTTTGTTTTTAAGCTACGCATCCCTTAATTTTTAGAGTTGCCTGGCTTAAAAATCTGACCTTTTTGTATGTTATGTTAACGTCAAAATCATTTATTTCATTTACGTTTGTTTTAAGCTCTAATAATGCCCACTAAATACCTGCGACAAAAATCATTCAAACTGGTTCCAAGAAGAAACGGCAAAAAGCTCTACGGTTTATATGTGACGTTTTTTGTCAGATGCTTTTTATACAAAAATAGTAAAAGTCAGCACAAATAAATTAAACACTTTACAGCTTACTGATTATTTAGTTTCAATCAAAATCAAAGTGTCCTCTAAGTTTTGATCCCTGGAGTGGCAGATTTGTATGAGTGTGACATTTTAGTTTAATATAAAATAAAACGTGTTCTTGAGACAAAGGGTCTCGATAGGCAGATAGTTGGACAGTAAAATGGTCATTTAAAGTTCCTTTTTATTGGAACGAAGTTCCTTATGGGGCGTTGCGGAGAGGCAGCCTAGCCGGCAAAGAACATTGGTAACGTACGATTCATCGTATCTATAATCAATGTATAATGGCTATACATCTGATGTCCCACGATACCACACGGTTTTTTTTCTGGTACCGATCCCTAAGAACGTTAGCATTATATGTTACATATGCAATTTTGCTTTTATAACTTTGTTTTGTAAACAGGTTCTAACAGGTTTCTTTAAGCAACCTGTCAGAGGTTCCTTATTTTGACAAACTGTGCTAGAAACCCGATATATTGTCAATCATATTAGCCTTGTTCTCCATACGCTACAACGCGACGAATGTAGAGCACACCTTGTTATATAATTTCAATTAAATAATCCGTTAATATAATCTCGCACTTAGGATTATTGGTATTATGCCGGAGCCAATAATGCGGGCAGTTGGCCGCGACGGCGAAATCGAAAGTATTATGCGGCCTACTCTCTTTTGGGCGGTTATGTAAAGGTGCAGCGGTGCATCGCTTTGTAACACTTTTGAGGTTATACAACAGAGTTATAGGCTTATTGGACTGTTGACAAAGGAGCTAACTGAACATCTCTAAAATCGCAGTTAAATCATTACACAATAAAGCTGATGACCGCCCTGTAAAAGCCGTGAGTGTTTTTTACTTTTTATCCCGTTGCTCACAGGACCTACAAGAGGTGCGTGTGTTACCAGCACATAAATACATATAATTGGATAGAACAGGGTATCGGGTGGAATAAGCCAGTATATATTAAGAAATGAGGAAAAAGAGGGAAAAAAGAGACTAGGAATGGCCATCCAGCTACTCTAAAAATTATGCCATGCTTTATTTTTTTACCGACTTTTTGTGAAAAAAAGGTTTTGAACAATCGCGGCATTCGAATGCTATTAATAAAAACTAAAATGATTAAGAAGTGAGTACAAATTATATTTAAATGGTCTCTTGTATAATGTGTATTAATATTATAAAGGATAAAATTTGTGTGTTTGAATGATCGTTACTCCATCATGCGAAAATGGATGGATGTATTTGGATAAAATTCAACATACAATTTATTAGCTGGATTTATATATGGGCTGGGTTTTGGACTATTCAAAGAAAAACAATTCAGGCGGATAAAAACGCATAGAGGGCAATTTTTACATATTATAAAGCAGTTTAACAACAACGCTTATGTCGACTTAATCTTTGATGTTTGGTCACTTATAATTTGGCTAGTATATCAAATAAATAAGTTTGTTAATAATTTGACGTTTATCTTCATTTTTTTATCACTCATTGTCGCTGAACACTTACTTTGTGTTTCTTGACGTCCATTTTAGAAATTTTCGTTTAGATTTTTATAGTGTTTTGAACTTTATGTAAAAACAAATTTTAGAAATAAAGGAATATTGTAAATTTTCGGTAGCTTAAATAATTTAGCTATCGAATAGTAGCTGGCAGTGCAAGGTCGCGGAAGTCCCCTTATGACTTTAAAGACTAACAAAATAAGCCACATGAACAGACCTTAAACTTTCAACTAAACATTTGAATAAGGTTTTTCCGATTTCTAGTTTACGCCATTACTAGAATACATATGAGGATAAAATCGTTATGAAAAATGGCGAACGTATATGGTTATCTTTTTCCTTCGTATTGAAGATTAACTTTAATAGGTGTGAAGTAATTTGTTATTACCAATGATTTATTTTTCGTCGGTTTTATGATTATTTAAATCTCTAATTGGAATTATTAGTTAAATGTCAACATTTATTCGATTTTAAGGATTATGTAAGATTATGTAATAACTTACACCTAACTACTTACGTGTTGCTTAAAGAAACGCTGTTTAATTGTAGCAGTAATATATAGATGTCATACGTGGTAAAAATATTTATAAATAGCTTGAAGCCTATGTGCCCTTTTTAAGGATAAATTACATAAACATCCGTAAAGAAAAATTATTTCTAAGATTAACGCGAATATTCTACATTTTATATTAAACAACTTTACAGATTTTATCGCAGTTTTTTTTATTTTATTACCCGAAGTTTCGAACCCTTTATAAATAAATTATACTATATTAAATACTACAAATCTTAAAGACATAAATACTACTATATAAGTAGTTACTGCGTATATAGGGTTAAAGTCACTATTCAAGCTGACGATATGCAGGATTAGCAAGTGACACCAGGACATCAAACATCTCCGTCCTACCCGTGCCCATGAACGCTGTAAAGAGTT
>JAOCPS010659143.1:0-10763 GCA_025505425.1 Graphium colonna | reverse complement strand
AGCCGGATATAAGGAATCTGTTATAATAAACTTCTAAATACAGTTATAATTGTAAAATAATTGTAATAATTGTAAAATAATTGTCATAATTGTAATAATTGTAAAAGAATTTAAGTAATTTTTTTTAAGTGAAATATACACTATAATCTTTGAGATAATTAAAAAAAAAATCTTATGTCCATGTTGACTTCTATGGTGGCATAACATTTTTTAGAGCATTCGCTGCACTTCGTTCTTTCGTAAAAAAAAATGAAAATGTCTGTTTTACTTATTAATATTATATTGATGATGATAAAGTTTTTATAAACGTACCTGTGCTCGCCAGGGATAGCCCTTTACAAAATCAGCATAAAATAAAGTATGCGTGCCTTTTGCGGTTGCTGGATGGCCATTCCTTTTCTATTCCCACTCCATTCCCTTGCACATTCTTAATCCCGACCCTATCGTATCCATTAAACCTATTTTATTAAATTTCCAAGGTTGACCACCCAATTGCGACTCTCCGGATGTTGTGTCTATGAGCGACGGGGTCGCTTAACATCATTTGAACCGTCTGCTCGTCAGTCTAGTTTTCAATAGTAAAAAAAAGATGAAGCTTTTTCTTGAGGGTTTTTTGATAATGGTAAATATTTCAAAATAATACTCGATTTACTTGACGAAATGGTTAAAATAACCTATTTATTCACGGTAAAATGTAGTTTTTGTGTAGAAAATGTTAGCAACTGCTAGCTAGTTTTGATTTTTTTATTCATTTTATGGTATCTTATACTACATGCTTGAAGCTTACCAGCAGCTCGTGAGTCTACAAGAGCCATTTAACGTTCAGCCTTCTTCGACTCAAGTAGCTCATTTGAATCGTCGAATGACGTGTGATTTTTTCTTAAGTTTACGCTTAACACAAGGACTTGAACTCATCATATAACTTGTTTTCAAATATTACTTAACTTTTACATCTTTACTAATTTAAGAAATTTATATTACAGTCTAGTTGTGTTCCGCAGTCACGTTGATTTTATTGTTGAATCTGTTTTTATCCTACGAGTATTTGTATCCTTTGGTGATGCATCAACTTATTAGATATCTACGTCTTACAGAACCCCAATTTAAAATTTTAACTTCCCGAACCTTATGCTTCCTCGGATACGGTGGTTAGTCAGTGGTATTTCGCTTTTAGATTATATATTAAAATTATGTAATCTAAAAGCTAATTACCACTGATGAAACTATATTAAAATTAACAAGATTTTAAAGAAAACCTATATATTTATAATCCTTGTCATTTGATTCGCAAAAAATTAAATCAAATAGTAAACTTTAATGAAAAACTAAAATGAAACACTTATAAGATAATCAGATGTGGTTTATTTAAGTCGTGTTAATTTATCTATATTCTTCTCATTTTATAGAAATTTAAAGGGAAGCTGTACACCGATATATTCCCGCTGAAGACGTGTTCCATTGTTCCACTGAGCATGCCTGAGCCTCTCGAAACACGCTTTGGAGTGTTCGAAATCCGAAGTGGCCACATCCTATAGCTGGTTCATTGTCAAACATATTTTTTATGAACTGTGATTTTTTGCTGTTTATATTTAACTGTATAGTATTATCGATACTTATATATCACCGTATGAAAATTAATTATCGACATTTATAAAGCAGCTTCAAGTTTAAGAAATATATGTTCTGCTTGCTATGACAAAAACCGGGCCTATAAAGAGTTCGATTCATACGTTCAAATAAGTTAATTGTATAAGATTTTTTTTTATATTTTTTTCTTAAACTGGCAATACACGTTAATGAACGTGTGTATTGATTACCACCATTATGATCCTAAGATCCATAAGATTAACCCGTGTGCACCTATAATTTAGGTGACACTAATAATGCATGAATTTTATTTTGATTTTTAATTTTGTAGTGGTGTTCACTTTGTTCATGTCCACTTTGTTGGTGTGACATGAATAAATAAATGTAAAGTTCCTTTTATTGCAAATCCAGCAAAAAATCAAAGACCCGTCTCTTATATGTTAGCTCATTTTAGTTAATCGTTTTTTTATGGAAAGGAAGACAAACGGGCAGACGGTTAACCTGATGTTAAGTGATCCTGTCGCCCATAGTCACATACAACATCCGGAGAGTTCCGATTGCGTTGCCAACCTGGGTAATTGTATAGAATAGGTTTATTGGATACGATGGGTTCGGGATTGAAGATTTGGAGAGGATAGGAGTGGGAAAAGAAAAGGGTACACATGGCCAACTTTACAAAGGGCGTTGGTAGAAGTACAGATGTTATGCTTTACCACTTTAATAATCTAAAGGCTTAGTATTAGATATACGCATTCTGTTGAAAAATAGAAGTCTCCGCTGAACGGTCCAAAGGGCATCATTGGGGTACAGAAAACTAAGCAAATTAAAAACAATTCATTGTATCATAGACGTTTAAAATATCGCAGACACAAATCAGTTCTATTTATATCTTGATGCATAAGATTTTTGGTACCACTTTTGGGCATTGTCCTTTGGACCTTTAAGCTACAGTATAATGAAATATTTTTTTTACATCGGAAATATCGTCAGATATCAATTAATTAAAATTCAATATACCAATTCTAATAATTTGCCAACTCTAGTAGGTAAGTGAATCACAATCATGGTATTAATTAACTTTTCTAAGTTTCGAAAAGTTATTAAGTGTCATGTGATATTTATTTAATCCATTTCCATACGGTTATAATTAGACGGTTATCCGTATACACGACTCTCTTTGTAACTAACCATAGGTCGACTTAGGCGAGTAAAAAGCTTTGAACAGTACATTAACTTCAAAGAGGCGAGATGCGAATATATCGAGGGTCCTTTAGCTTTGTTTGGACCTTAGATGTGACGGACCCTCTCTCGAAGGACTTTAATAAGAAATAATGAACTTACTTTGAACCGAGTTTATGTTACAAGTGGTAAAGACCCGAAGGAAACAATTATTGTAGCTTCCAATCTCAACGTATCCTCTTTCATGATACATTCTTTTGTGCCTTATGTTTCTTAAATTCGCACTCTTAACTTATTTACCAATAAATTAATATTTAATCATTTTGAATAAAGTGGTTTAAAGCCTTTTTTATACTGTCCCACTGCTGGGCAAAGGCCTCATCTAGACAGAGGGTAATGGGCATAGTCCACCACGCGGCCCAAGTGCGGATTGGCAGACTTCACATAACTTAGAAATATTATTTCTTAGTTACGCAGGTTTTCTCACGATGTTTCGCTTCACCGCAGAGCACGTGGTAAATCAGCACTTAAAATTGCAATTAGAGAATAAACAATTTCGTTGGTGCCGGCACCGGGGATCGAACTCAGGTTCGCCTCGAGTAAACAGAATTGAAGGCGAGCGCACGGACACCACGGCTCTTTACCCAATGGTAGTCTGGTAGAAAATGCCGTCGGCTTAAAAAAGGTATATTAAAATCGAATATAATTACTGTAATATTCCATTTTTCCTGCATTCTCAGTTTTCTCTTATGATATTTCTAGGGTGCTACAATGACCCTATTATTCAACTTAAACCGCACTACGATCAACGGAGTTTATTTATCGCTTATACTGGGTGAATTGTATATTTCGCAGCTTGGTTGGTGAAATATAAATATGGACGACATTTTTATTTCAAATTTATTCAGGTCAACGCAGTTCCTTTATTTCATTACAGTGTCGGTTGACATACTCGTAACTATGATTTACCCGATTCTCAACATCGCCTTTTAATCTGTTTCAAATTTTTAAATTTTAACCTCAAAAGTGAAATTGTAACGTGAAAACAAATGCAGTTCTAGTGGTGCCAAATCAAGTGATTATACTGAAAGGAGCAAAATTTCGAATGCACGAGGACGAATCAAATCCGCTTGTGTACGTTACGTTTTTAAAAACCACAAATGCTTTAACTTTGCAAATTTTTTAAGTGTTTCATAACTACAATATAAATGAACCTAATAAGTGTAGAATAATAAAATAAGTATTAACATATGTGTCTGTGTCTGTGTGTGTGTGTGTATGTGTGTGAGAGAGGGTGTGTGTCTGTGTGTGTGTGTGTGTGTGTGTGTGTGCGCGCGCGCGCGTGCGTTCGTGCGTGCGTGCGTGCGTGCGTGCGTGCGTCAAAAATATTAAAACGGACTGTTGCACGCAGTGTCACGAAAAAAACGATTTAAGTGTTACTTAAAAAAACTTAAATATTACACAACATAAGTTCATCTTAACTGACATGGCGCGAACGGGTATAAGGAGGTAGCCGGCGAGCGCCCGGGAGTCGGCGAGTGTATTGCTGATCAGGTGCCGCGCCTTACCACACTTCATTGATTTATTGTCAAATTTCGACTAAAACTATGTCTCTTATTTTATTACATGAATATGATGATAATCAAGTGCCAAGTTTTTTCCTTTGACATCGGTGGTGCCTCACCAATCGTCCTAATAAACCTACACTGAACGACCGCTGACATTTAAACAAACAATAAGTAAATTGATCTTAAATCAAATAATAAGTAAGTTTTATCGAAACTTATCCACGGCTATTTATTGAAATGTGTGATTGCGCGCGCTTGTGTGTGTGTGTGTGTGTGTGTGTGTGTGTGTGTGTGTGTGTGTGTGTGTGTATTTTGTTGATATGTATGCATTTAGTTCCATGTATTAATATTTATGTTATTTATTGAAATCATATGTATATGCTTATTTATTATTATGCTACTATAAGCTTTTTAATGTCAATATTTAAGTATTATGTATAAGTAATATTTTTAGTATATTGTACCTACCACAATCTCTCTCCACGCCCATGGTTAACTGGTAGAGAATGCCTCAAAGGCATTAAGTCCGCCAATTGTATTCCTTATTTAAGGGTGACAATAAAGTTTAAATAAAATAATAATAAATATATAAGGCAGAAAAATAATTATTACGGATGAAAAGTAATCTTGGCATGAGTTTTGTTTTGCAGAATTTCCTTAAGTGAAATTCTACCTCATGACTACGTAGTTTCTGAAATTGTTGCTAAGTTTGTTACTTCTTGCAGTAAAACAAATTAACTCTTTAAGAAAAACTTCCCAACAGTTCCTGATTTTTAGTTTTATATAAAGGTTTTAACTTAATTATTTAAGAAAAAAACTAATAATTAGTTTATTATACAATATAATCACACAACAAATAAATTGCCAAACATGCAATATGTAAGAGAGTGTATTTAAGTCTAATTGGGAAAACTTACAGGAGCTTATGACCTTCTGTAAGTAAATAACGATAACTGATACATTTTAGTGCATTGTCGAGATGTGTTGAGTGGATGAAATAAGTATCAGCCTATTTTTATATTGTCCCACTGCTGGGCAAAGGCCTCCTCTAGACAGAGGGTATAGGACATAGTCCACCACGCGGATTGGTGGACTTCACATATCTCCCAAATATTATTTCTTAGATGTGCAGGTTTCCTCACGATGTTTTCCTTCACCGCAGATCACGTGGTAAGTTAGCTCTTAAAATTGTAATTACAAAATTGAAAATTTCATTGGTGCTGGCACCGAGGATCGAACTCAGGTTCGCCTCGAGTAATCAGAATTGAAGACGAGCGCCCGGACACTGAGCTACCACGGCTCTAGAGTGGCTGAACGTAGCCGTGATCAGTGCCTATTGTTCTTCAAGATGGTGCCATGCGCTACTCAACGTATGAAGAACGACAATCTTTACCTGACATCTTATAAGAACAAGTATGAAAGAAAATATATGTGCACATTTTGTGGTGATGAGTAATGTTACGAAAGAATCACAAATAAACAAACACTCAAATTCGCGTTTATATCAGTAGGAAAAATTTTGCTGGTTTAAAATATTTGGAAGGCAAGCAATGTTATCAAAAACCTAACATAAGAATCGATTAAATTGTTTACCTAGATATTTGGAAGATATTAGACTATTAATATTAGAGATGTTACGGAGTTCCGGATTCAGTGTCGACATACCGAAACCGGATGTGCGTTAATATCGCACATCCGGTTTCGGCTTCGGATTGATAGACAAATCATCTGAATTAGATTATTTGAAAAAAAAAACTACTTCTTTTACTAATGTGGCTCAACAATCCCAAAGTGAGTCATGGACTCCTCATATTCATAGAAACTAATTCTAATAATTTAGTGGTGGAGCTTTACATCTTTTCACGGCTTTTCCTACACTTTTACGGTCGCTCGGGGAAGTACCACCGCCCTTTAAAAAGTCGAAAGTCTCATTGCTTTTCACATCTTTAATCCCGACCCATCATTTCCAATAAACCTATTCGATCCAATTTCTCAGGTTGACAACGCACTCCTGACTCCCCGGATATTGCGTGTGTCTATGGGCGACGGCATCGCTTACCATCAGGTAAATCGTCTGCTCTTTTGTCTTCCTTTCCATAAAAAAATACAAAAAGTGACAATTATCATAGCTACATTACGATACAAAACATAATTTCCTCGTATAATATAGCATTTAATTCAATTCACCTTATCCAGGGATCATTTTAAAATAGTTGAAATTCCCGCATTACGAGAAGGATACAACCGACCGCCTTTGTTTACTGCAAGCGTATTATAATCAACTGGTGCCCAAATTGAAACAATAGACCTCAACTATCCCTCAGGATATTATGCCTTTATCAACGCTCAGGGGTCCAAAATGGTGCGTTAGGACGCTTAAGTTTGCTAATACAGGTAAGGAAAGCGATGTTTTGCCTCTACTCCGCCCTTAACCGAATTGCCATATTGGGTCATGTCGCACACAATGCTAGTTAGGACCCACACTTCAGATATGAAAGGTCCAATAGTCCAATAAGCTCGTTTAATATTCTAAATAATAATATAAAACATAAATAAGTTAGTGTGTATACAAGGTTATCAAGTCCCATCTTTTTGACGGTCGTCATGAAATTTTGTATTCACATTGTACAGAATAGAAAAACAGACATCGTTGTGCTTATAACATTATGCATAGATACGAGTTTTATTTTCACACAAAAGTAAATTAAGTAGTCGACGTTTTTTTTTAAACAAACTACTGAATTATTTCTAACAAACATAAAGTAACAGCCTATTTTCAAATAGTCCCACTGCTGGGCAAAGGCCTCCTCTTTACTTCTCTTATATGCTCTCTGGTTTCATCAAGATGTTTTACTTCACCGTTGAACACGTGGTAAATCAGTGAATCAATTTTAATGCTTCGCCGAAGATCGAACTCAGGTTCGCCTCGAATAAACAGAATTGAAGGCGATTGGACAATGAGCAAACAAACATAAAGTACGCTAAAATTTCTGTGGCTAACGAGTAATGTAGTCTGTAAAAAGCATGTCAAGCGATTGTGGAAAGGCCACAGAAAAAAATCCAAAATCGCTTAATAAATTGAGGAATTTTCGAGATAATGTCATAAAATTCAAGCAGACTGAGATAATTCACTTGTAAGATTGATTAAAAAGACAAGACATCTGAGAATCAAATATGTGTGTATCTTTTTTTTAATGGAAAGGAAGAGAAACAAGCAGACGATTCACCTGATGTTAAGTGATCCCGTCGTTCGTGGACACACGAAACATCCTGAGAGTTGCGAGTGCGTTTTCTACCTGGAAATCGGATATAATAGGTTTATTGAATAGGATGGGGTCGGGATTAAGGATTTGGAGGGGATAGGAGTGGGAAAAGAAAAAGGCCATCATGGCCATCTGGCATCCTCAAGTCACGTATATTTTATTTTATGCCGACTTTATAATGGGCGGTACTTCCCCGGACGAACGCGGCCATAGAAGTGCAGCAAAAGCTGTGAAAGGATGTTATGCTCTACCACCTAGTAGTGAGAGAAATCTAAACCAGTAAAAAAATCCAATACTTGATAAATTAAAAAGAACACATTTTCCTGCTTATCTTAAGGCGAGGTTCGTTCTCAAACGTATCGGAATGATAAGGACAGTGCTCACGATGCCGCGGTGCGGTCGAAACGAAGCGGGAGCGAATAGTGCCGTAAAATCGTTGATTTTGAGTAAAAAACGATCTTGTTGTATACATTGACAATATTATAACCGACATCGCTCACACCATCCCAGACTCTTATTTTAGTTTGATTGTCTATTCGTTAAATTACGTAGAATTTAAAAAAATATTGGTTTTAAGGTGACGAATAGAGGTATGTTTGTCATTTTTTTCTATCGGATAAAGTTTATCCAGTTGTGTAACGGAAGATCTCAAATATAAGTGGTTTTTTTTTTTACACTTTTATAATGTAGTATTACAAAATAAAACCGTTTACAAAATCACATTTGTAGGAGAACCCCGCCTTAAGAACTTGATACAAGGACAACATTCTTTCAGTTCATTTCTGTCCATTTATCGTTTTTTTTTTCATTCTTTCGCGAAGCCGAATTATATTTATATTCATATTATATATTTTTTGTTGATCAATCGTTGACTGAAATTTTTGAAGAAATTGGTAGTTACAAAACGCTTATATTCCAAAGTGATGAGATTAGCTATGCTATGTTTATTGATTTTCTCGTAATTTTTAAAAAAAGATTTTTAAATCTCAATTAAGAGAATATTTATCACATCATTGTAATTTTTTCTTGAAGATTTTCAGATTTTGTATGGTAAGAAAGGTAACTTAAGGTGACTTAAATCAAGGTAAAACGAAATAAAATTGGATACTTATAAGTAATTTTATTCCAAAATACTTTTGATATGAATGTATCAACGTTATAATAATATCTCTTTGAAAAGAAATTAATACTTCACATATTAATAATGTATTATTAGAGATCAAATTACACGTCTATCAGAACATTTAAAAAAAAGTATGGTTCATATTGATTTGATTTACTAATGCTTTTCGCTGCATTCATAAAATGAGACTTCATTCAACTGAAAAGTTAAATATAAAAAATTCCTATAGTCTAGACGTCGCTACAGGGTAATTAAAACATGAAGGCACACAAAATGGATGGAAAAAGAAGTCTTATATTCGGATCTATATAAAAGTTAAACAATATTGTACATACAGACGATAAACTGTTTTTAATTATTGTAACTTTTACAAGTGTCTTTTTTTACAATTTTATTATATGGAACTCTCGTAGACCTCCTTACAAACCAATAAAATATAACTCAAAAAGAAACAGCTAATTAAAAACGCATGTAATTTTTGTAAATTTAATTTAGATAATCTGTAAATTAAAAAAAAATGTAAAATTTGGGGCTTAATAATTTTTTTTATTCAAAGGAATACAAACGAGCAGACGGTTCACCTGATTGTAAGCGATCCCGTCGCCCATATAGACAAACGCAACGGAGAATTGCGAGTGCGTTGTCAACCTAGGAGATCGGATATTATAGGTTTATTGGATAGGATGGGGTCAGGATTAAGAAGTTGGAGAGGATAGGAATAGGAAAAGAAAAGGGTAGACATGGCCATCCAGCATTCCCAAAAGTCATGCGTACTTTATTTTATGGCGACTTTATAAAGGGCGGTGATACTTCTCCGGGCGAGCACGGCCGTAGAAGTGCAGCAATAGCTGCGAAAAGTTGTTATGCTCTACCACCTTCTACATAATTGTGCTTGGATAATCTTTGCAACTGGATGTTCTTGATAATAATTAGTGATGTATTAGGAAAAAAATTATTAAACATCACACGTGTTTAATGACATTTATCATTACTTTACGAGGCAACAAAATTAATTTAGAAGCCAATATATCATTGTCCTATACTAACTATAATAGCGCTATGTTTAAATCCGATTTAGTTTTGTAACACACATTTTATAGGTGATTATTCTGCTGAAAACAACCTCATTGTGCCACAAGTATAATGTAAAGCTAAGTGTGGCCTTATAAATGACAACAGCATTATAATATACATTATGCGTCTGAAACATATGAGGGATATTTTTTAGCACAGTATTATATATTAATGTTTAACGATGACATCATTATTACCTTTATTTATTAAAAAAAATGCTAAAAACCCAAGGTACTTAAAACACAACGTAATCGGTCAGATTATCTGGTCAATACTAATAGTCGAGTGTGACGTCAGTCTATATTAAAAACAGAAGAATCAGCTGTGTATAATTGACAGGATAAGTCGCTAATTCCAATTTTTTTTTTATAAAAATCTACTTACGGTCACGACGGCCTCGATATATGACGTTCAGTTGAACAGCTTTTCTGCAACATGTCTACCATCCTTTTCCTCAATTCGTATTCCTCTATTTGAGGGTCGTGACCACCACTTTCCAAATGTCTGCCATTACAAGATATTACGGAGGTGATACTGCAGGAAACAGCTTGTTAAGAACAAAATAAATCAGTGTATATTACCGCCTCCGTAGCCTAGCGGTATGGGCGCTTGCTTTACTTACCGGAGGTCGTGGGTTCGAACCCCTCCGAATGTCAGCGCCTCCAACTATCCTAACAACTTATCCATCCTACGAATTTAGTATATCCCTTTGGGTGGGTTGCGGGGTCGGATGCCAGTCGCTCTTCGCAAAAACTAAAATTCCGGTAATATTTGCAAAGTAACTTGAAAAAAGCTAGGAAGAAGTGGTGCATATTCCCTATTATTGATTATAAAAAAAAATATCGAATCATTATTCATGTACATAATAAAAAATTGTGGAAGACAATAAAAGCAATTTTTAAATAATACAACTTTACGGATTTTATCGCGGTTTATTTTTAAATTTTATCACCCGACGTTTCGAACCCT
>JAOCPS010659032.1:0-10765 GCA_025505425.1 Graphium colonna | reverse complement strand
GGTACTTCCCCGGACGAGCGTGGCCTTAAAAGTGCAGCAAAAGCTGTGAAAGGATGTTATGCTCTACCACCTGTCATGTTATGCTCAATTTACACAGGTCATTGATATACAATTACACCTTCTTACCTCTTACCTTCTACAACAATGACCGATGAAAACTTAATTAGTCTGGAGAGCGTCAATTTTAAAACAAATGCTATTTATATACATACCTGCTATGCCCACCCTTGTGCGCTCGGATCCTCAAACTGTATTCCAGAAGACTATGAATAGTCTGTTTAACAAGTTTTAAAGCTCCTAAAAATATGAGCGCTGGCTCATTAATATCGGAATGACATCTAGATTAGATAGATACAAGTAATCTGATGACATCAATTTTTTAAAACTGTATTATTGACATTTAAAACTGTAAATAAATTATGTCATATACCTCCATTAGCGGCAGCGCGCTCATGTATCGGATGATCGCCATTCTTTGTGCGGAGTCTTATTTTCGGCTCGAAATAAAAAATACAAATAGTATAGATTGAGTTCTGGCAATCAAGATTTGTTTATGAAGTTTCTTAAACTTTTTTATTTCTTAAATATTAATAGTTTTTAAGTCAGAGGTGACAACTAACTTTTGCAATATTTTATGTGTAATGTGAGTATAATGTAAGGTATAACGAAAAATAGTCAATAAGATAAATTAATTAATAAACCGTACTCAATTCAATACTATTTCATTATTTTCAATGACCTATGTATATGTCATCAGACTTATACAGGTATGTTAGATTGAAATAATTTTTGGTGACTTTATGACTTGCCGTTAACGTGGCCGTGTTAGCTCTGTGTCCGGCGTTCGCCTTCAATTCTGTTTATTCGAGGCGAACCTGAGTTCAATCCTCGGTGCTGGCATCAATGAAATTATTCATTTTCTAATTGCAATTTTAAGTGCTGACTTAACACGTGTTTTTCGGTGAAGGAAAACATCGTGAGGAAACCTGCATATCGAGGAAACAATATTTCTACGATATGTGAAATTCACCAATCCGCACTATGCCCTATACTCCCTGTCCAGAGGACGCCTTTGCTCAGCAGTGGGACACTGGAAAATAGGCTGTTAATTTAATAACTGTATGGCTTAGTTATATGTGTTTAATTTTTTTATGTGATTAAAAAGAAAATTGAACATATTTACAGGTTTAAACTCCTAAATGTCAAGGATAGATAAATAATTTAAAAAATTGAAACTTAGAGGTACAGTCAAATTTAAAATTTAAAAAATTATTTAAAATAAAATAATAAATTAACCCTGAAGTTTCGAGAGTTTAAGTTTTTTTCATTATCATTGAACTAATCGTATATATTTTACCATAACTATAAATTACTGAACTGAAATGTTACGCACTTGGTAAATCATTTCATTTGTTGATAAATAGTACGGTTTGAAATAGATTTACCAGTTTCCATTGTCGTCCATTATTAATTAACATTTTATCCTGCCATTATTATGTTACTTATAAATACTCATTTAATTAGGTATCTTGATAAGCACAGTTTCGAAAAACAATTTGTATAAAACACGTAATATCCATTTACGTTTTTTTTATAACACCCGCACTAAAGGTTTATGTAATGTTCTCAATTAAAAACTGGACTCGAATAAGTTCTGTAAACAAACCCAATTGCGACAACCCATTCTATTGCTTACAGTTTTCTTTTTATATTCCAGTACATGTACATGCAACAAAACTCATAATTCTATACAAAACAAATTATTTAATGTTTATTGATATTTAATCGCATCCTCGGATACATTAATATGCTTGACACTAAACGTTTGTATGACATTATGAACATTTGTAGACCTATTCGTATAGTCATATCATTTGAGGCTGAAATTTTTAATGCTATGTCACTTAGATGTTACTATGTGAATTACCAAGTAAACTAAAAGATCAGAATGTGTAGATATGATGATGATTTTATACCACTAACATTTGCCATACTGAACCCATACCGTGAAATTACTATTGTATGCCATTTGAAATACGCATACCTTTAGGAACTGGTTACAGATGTTATAATTTCATTGCTTGTGTGTTTGTCTACAAGACCTATTATCTTATTAATAGGTGGATACATATCCATGTATACACATGTATATATAGCGGATTCTAATCAAATTTTATTTTATAACAGGATGTATTTAGTTATCTATAAAATAACTCAAAAATTACTGTATTTTTTTTAATTATTTTGTATATCTCCGTGACTATGTAATAAGCTTATAACATTCTCGGTGATGATTATCTGTTAACTTTCGTTTTTGAGAAAAAAAACACATTGTCGTCCTCTTAGCCTTATCTCCAAGTCACTTCGGGTCGGCTTGCAATCCAACCAAGATACCGGTATATCAATTTTTACACTAATTGACTGGCACCTGACCTTCAAAACCCAAAGAGATAAACTGTGTTCGAAGGAATGATTTGCTGTCAGGATATTTGAAGGTTTTGATATCCTAAAACGACTATCAAAGGTTTTTTTGATAACCAACACAAACATTTTAAGGCATGAAAAATTAACACATGGTTATTATTCATAAATAATTAATATTTTAACGTAATACCTTACAAGCAAAAGGCAACAGTTATCCAAGGGTGTAAATAAAATGTGTGATGGATGCTAAAAGGGAAAGAAAAACTAATTTAAAAATATTTTCAAATAAAAATCAATACATACCCAATCAAAAAAATCAATACATACAAATATATACCAAAAGAAAATTTAAACATACTAATTTATGAAAAATATCAAAAATAATTGTATAAAAAATGTGGAATATCATATTTAATTGTTGAAAATAAAGAAGGGTTTTTTGTTTTATGGCACGCATAAAAAGTCGATAACGACGTCGTGTCACGGCTGTATTTGAAATAAAATTTTACCGACGAATTTCACGGGAATGTGACTTAGAAATGTATTGTAATTTTATGACTGTGAAGTAAAAGTTCTGGTAAAGTTATGAATTTTAATCTATATCCTAACAACATAAAATGTAAAACTATCTTGTTCATTTACTTCTTTCGTAATACTCGTATTACCCTCTCTCCAAAATCCAAGAGGTTCCCAATAAGGTTTATTATGTATGTTGTTGGTTTGGAATGTAATTATTTGTAAAGATATTATTACAAATTGGTACCAAAGAAATTTCAGCGAAATGGGTTATTGCCCTTTAATGTTTCCTTTCTTAATTCTTGTTGTTTCGTATTAACTGCAGTCTCTGAAACAATAAGTCCCTGACAAGCCATAATTGGCCTCTTCGTTATTTAAAACAAAACTGATGTAGCTCGATTACCATAAGCACACGTAGTAAGGACAAAAGTCGGTAATCGATCAAAGTAGTAGAAAATACCAAAAATCTTATTCTGGATTAGTTTTACCGATCATCATTAATACCTATTATAATTGTAAAAAAATCGCAACTTAAAAGCGACGCAACAAACGAATACGAACGAAATCATCGTAATCAGTATCGTAATTAAAATCAGGCATTTTCTTTGCTGCTATCAGCATGAATCTGCTCTTTATTCTGGTAATTCACGAAATGCACACACCTTTCGGACATGGGATACCTAAAATCGTTTCATTTGATGGGAGTGTACTGCACTTTTGTGCCGATGCAAACGATAAGATGAAGAAGCTATAACAAAGGTCGGCAAGCTATAAGTCCTGCTTGACAGGCCATTATATACTGTTTACCAAGAGCGCTAAATGCACGATAAGCGTCCCGTTATTTTGAACTAGCCCAAAAATCACGGTTACGGCGGAGATGAAAAATATAATCAGCGACTGACTTCGTAATTCTGAAAATAGATACATTATGTGCGAGAGAATGTGATTAATACCTTAAAAGATTGAAAAGTTAAGTTGTTAAAAAGAAAGGGAATAATAGGACGCACGGACTACTGATGATTCCCTTTACCATCAGATGAAATACAGCCCAGTACATTGCACTATGTTGGCTTAGAATAAGGATGTTTTACCGCCTTGATAATTGAAACAAATGATACATGAAAGCTTTGATCTGGATTGACTGAAATGAATAGTACCACTTAAGCTTTGTTGTGGTTCGGTCATAATATTTTATAGAAATATAAGGACAATTAATCCGGATATAAACAAAGCTCACTTTCAAATGAATTACCGTGTAAAAATTTAATCAAGAAAAATTAAGATTAGTTAAATAGTTCCGTAGTGCAAAGCGGGCAAATATCTTGACACTGAATCTTACGTATGTAACAATTTGTACAGAAAAATAACAGTTAACAAATATTTATTGCTTTCTTATTATTATCAGTCTATTGGTATAGTATACAGATTTGTCCTTGTAGGTATGAGAGATTTAAAATATGATCCTAAGAATCACTCAGTTAGTCAAAAAACCCGTTAGTTCTATTCCAACCTGTTGGCGCATTTTTTTAGTAAAAATAATTATAAGTTTTAACTAAATAAGTTGCTTAGAGTTTTTATTTATTTATACAAAACCATAGACCTTTTTCGTAAATGTAAATGTCTTGTATTATTAATGATATCTTTAATTATCTGCCTCTTTTTACTTTGTGTAACTCTACATTATTAATTATCCATGACTATAATAGTATGGGTAAGGGAACAGCGAACTCTAGTTTTGAATATTTACTTATGTACATTTACGAGTACGTATGTATATATCATCATCTAGTGTCAGAGCCTAATATCATCGGCGAAATTAAGGCAGGTTGACTTCAATGTCTCGGAAGTAATGGGATATCGGATTATATATATAGCCAAAAAAGCTTACTTGGGGTGTTATAATGAACGCCATCTAGTTGGATGTCCGAGGTATCGCTGGATTGGCGAAGTCCAGAGACCTGCGTCAGCTTCGAAGCGCCAATTTCGATTGTAGGAAAGCAGCTTATGACAGAAAAGAAAGACAAAATTTAATTTCGGACACCAAGATGCAATTTGGGTCACTGAGCCAGCGTAATTAAGTATATATCATCTCCGGACCAAATATTATTATTAGATTTTTTATCTTAGTGTTACAAAGATCTTAACATCATATTTCAGTACTGTTCTGACGACTGAGTTTTGATACGTTTAATTTTGCTATCGTGAAAGTAATTTTGCAAAGTCTTGTCGCTCGCCCGAGTATTGACCTAATTTTTTTCTTGTAAAAGTAGCAAAAGTTTACTTGTGGTAACATAAATATTCCTGATATCAATTATAAATAATTTTATTCTCTATACATTATCAAGTACATGTAGCAACGTTTAATGTTTTTATTATTCGAAATTTAAAAAGCAATTTATAATTGTACGTAGCAATCCTCTTTGAATATTTTTTTTACAAAGACAACACCGAACTTCGTTACAGTCGTATCTAATTTGTAATATAGGAATGATAGCTATGTTGTTTTTTAGTTTTTACAGCACATTTGTAATAAGAGAATATTACTTTTATACTACAAATAATATATATTAATACGAATTACGACAGTAAATTTTTTCAATGGCTATTTATGGGAGCATCTATCTTATAATTTTGACAATTTTTTTAACTAATTATTTAACAACAGCTATATACATGTAACTGGCTCCAAAAAGTCATATGTTTGACCGTATGTATATTTTTTGTGTAAGTGCACTGATTTTCGCAAGTTGCGTACCGACTTGATAAGTTTTTTTTTCAAAGGTAGTGGTGGTCCCACATAACCTTCATTAAAATCGCGCCAATTTTTCCTTATTGACATTGATATAACTATAATAAATTTATCATGAAAATGCACTTCTAAGGCGTTTGTAGTCGATTTCGAAATTTCCTTAAAGTTTTAAATAGCCAAAATTAAACGACACACTAGTAAACCAAATTGTACATACACTAATGGACTCGGCGGACGATAGCATGACCCAATATTAGCTACCGATAACAGGTCCACCTATCCTATTGTAAATCGAAACCTTACAAGGCTCCACCTTCAAATCGGACCAGTCGTTGATGAAAAGTTCAATGACATCGTGTATGTCATTGAACTTTGATCTGTAATGTACACACGAAGAATGAAATAGTTGAATTCATTTTTCTATACATATAATTTTGATCTGATTCTTTGTTTCGGTTTTTTTTTTCTTTATATGGGCAATACTTCTGGTTTATTATAGATTTTAAAATTCTCATTTCCGGTCTTTACAGACAATTGTCTAACGCTTTCACGTAACAATTTTAAAGTACTGAATAAAATAAAAAAAAACTGGTATTTCGTTATAAAGTAAGGCCATCCTGCTGTGGGCGAGGATTATTATTCATACATAGTATTTCAGACTGCAATCCTTAAGTACGCAACGGAAATATAAACACTGTGTACAGCAAATAGTATATGGTCGAATTTTTTCGTTACGTGACGGGTGCCAAGGAGTTGAATTGGTTGCAGTCGGCAGCATAAATAGTAATAATAAATAAAAACATTGACTCACTAGTAACCTCGGCGACCGTTGTTACCCGGTCGCGCAAGCAGTAGAAAAAGAATATTTGGATAATACGGGATGAAATGGGAGCAGAATATCACTGTGTAGACTAAACACGCACTAGCGCTTGATGTCCAATCAAATTAGGAGAAGCAGTGGCGCTTTTATGCGTGATTCCATAAACCATTTGACTATTGTTCCATGAAAAAATGGCTCCCTTGACGAAATTTAAGATGATTATCTTTTAAATTTAAGCACTGGCACCAACAAAGGCGTGGCATACGCTCGTTAGTTATTCGTTATAATAATTAATTATGTTTCCGGTATTAAATTTAATGCAGAATTTATTTCATAAATATATTATTACCTTCACTTAAATGCAAGTTTTTATGGAAAAGATTGGCATCCTTTGTTTGTCACTTTTTTGTTAACGAAGAAATGGTTCAACTGGTGTTAAGTGACCCCGTCACCGATAACATATTAAAACATCCGAGTGGGTCCTTACCCACCCTACCTTGTAATTTTATTTTATTCAATATTCCTTAATATGTTAAAGATTCGGAAGGGAAAAGAAGGAAAGAAGAGGGTAGGAATGGCCATCCGGCAACCCCAAAAGCCCTGCATAATTTATTTTATATTATTATATATATATGTTAACATTTATATTATTAGGACATGATATGAAATTAAATGGTTTTCGTTTTTAATAACCTTAAATAAATAAGAAGTAGTTAAATTAAGTAAAAACCAAAATTCAAACTAAAAAATATGTATTAAGTAATACGCTTAATTGTGGGTTCAATTTTTTTCGCAGCGGAAGCTGCTTCTTTAACAAAAGTTAAAAAATATAGTTTTGTAATTGAAGCCACCTGAAATAATTGGTTGCATTAGTTTAGTTTAGTCTATTTTATTTTCCTTAATTTTCAATTATTTTATTTTATTTCAAGAAAATATACACCTTATAAACTTAAACATTTCTATTATTAATTTCTATATGCCCTGTACAAGCCATTATAATTAACATTATTTATGCGTACTAGAGCAGGCTTCGACAAAGAGGGATGATTTTAAAAGGCTTTATAAGGAATTTACTCTAAGTCAGTGAGTGTACTGACGTGTGTGTGTATGAGTTACTACTACTATTACTAATATGGTGCAACAACTCCGAAGTGAGTCTTGGCCTCCGACACGAGTTTGCGTCATTTATGTCAATCCTGTGCCGTTTCTCGCCACTTGGAGGCTTGAAGATCGCATAGACTATATATCTATCTAGGCCGACTAATTGGCTCTCGTATAAGTTAATTCATGTTTTTATAAAGTAGGAGACAAGTAGTCCTCCGCCGCCCATGGACTGAAAAATGCAAATTCATGGATATAAATATTTAAAACATTACTTTAAGATGGTAAGTTTATTCTTTCTGCAGTTACAGTATTTCTAAGAAACTTGACAAGATCTCTTTGAAAATTTGGTATAGGTATGCATATGCTTATAATTTTTATGGTTATACGAATAGTAAGGAATTTCGAAAATATTCGAGGGTAGGCGAAGTATTTTTTCATATAAAATATACCCCTTTCTCGTTTTTTTTTTCTGTGAACTATTTATTAGATATTTTTTTTAAATAATATCGTTTTACAAAATTTATTTTAAATACTTAAAATAAGATATTAATTAAAACACGTTCAATCGATTTTCATTCTTCTTTTTGACATTATGTGTTTAAGCAGTATCGTGATTTTTTAAAAACATAATACTTGTATAAATAGCGAATAACCTTCAGTATTTTCCATTTCAAATGTGTATCAGCATATTTTGATGTAGCACAAAGGAATTCGTTTTTGATTCTAGAGTATTTCGAGCGATGAAAATAAAATTTTCATAGTAAAGAGCTGTAAGCTTCTATTGGAAAAACTGGTGTAGACACGGTGATAAATAAACAAAGGGAATAAATATTAAAATTCATGTGTACACCTAAGACTGATTTACCCTTTGTAGCGTTTATTTTATTATTTTAACAAATATTTCCAAGAAGACACCAAAAACTACTTTATTGTCATAGTCTTTCGGTAGTAGAAACAACAGTAGTTTTTGCTACTGCTGAAGGCACAGTTTGAACCGGGTAAGAAACCTCACAGGACACAGGCTTGAAGTAGGAGGTCCTTTCTTGAGAGCTCCTTTATTAGGCTGGCCACTTCTCCCCCCAATGACAGCAGTAACCAAAGACCAATTACCCTAGGGGCACTAGAAACTCTGGGGAATGCCCCTCTGGGCACCCATGGTCAGTGAGCGTATAGCCTGAGCGAGCGAGCCCTGCACTGCTCGAGGCAAACGATATTTTTTTTGATTGATAGCGACGACCACCCTCACGTTTACGCGTGCTCGTACAAGTCCCATAGCGGTGATACCGAAACATACTGACTAATTGACCACATCCAAATAGCTGCAGATGCCGTACTGCAGCAGATCCCCTGCTCAGAGATCGTAGTTCTAGGTTATTTGAACGCCCACCATGCCAAATGGCTTGGATCGCGTACCACTGATCATACGTAGAGATCTGTTCAGGATAAATATTAGATCTCCGTCGACGCTCTTCTAGGAACCTCCGACCGTTGTTTGATATGGAATGAGGTGCCTATCACGTGCCCATTGCTGTATGTAGGTCAGCGCCGTGTACGACACTACAGGTCAGCAGATTGGGATGGGATGCAGTCCTTCTTTGTATCCTATCCCTGGAGGCAGATTTGCTTTTCACTGGATGATTCAAGTGCTGTCACCGATTCTATTGCCGATGTGGTGCTTCAGGGTATGGAAATGTAAATTCCATCCCATGTCGTCCCCATCGTTGGTAAGTCAAGACATTAGTTCAGTCGCTCCTGTAAGCTGTACCTTTTCGCTATAAACAAGAACGCTATCGAGCTTAAGCCATGGCGGTAGCGTCTTGCAATGTCAACATCAGTGCATTGAGAAAGAAGTATAATTTCACCTTCAGGTCCTTCAAATGCGCCCTGACCGCAGCAAAGTCGTAGGACATTGGCAAATTTGGCGAGAGAGTAGTTCTCCTGGCTTCGGGCACTTGCGCATTTTGGTCTCTCGCTAAATCTGTTTAGGGAACTTCTGTACGCCATCTTTATTATCCATGCACAGCGGGAATGACTCGCTGGCCCATACCGCTAAATGGAAAGTCGATATTCTGTGCACTCTTTTTGCATCAGACTAGACTATGAATGAGTGGGGGGAACACACCGCCAACCATCCCGCAGTTTGGCCACTTTATGCCAGTAATAAGCTTTCAATTGAAAGCAGTGCGTAAAGCGCTTTTCTCTCTTGATGTCTATAAGTCAAGTGGGCCCGATAAATTCCCGCTATTGTGCTGCGGATGTGTACTCCAGAGTTGGCACCGATTTTAACGCATCTTTTTTGGCACTCCTATACCTTAGGCGTGGTTTCGTCATCTTGGAAAACGGCTTTAGTGCACCCGATTACAAAGAAAGGCGATCGCTTGGATCCGTCCAACAACAAGCCGATTGCCATTACCTCCTTGTTCTCAAAAATGATGCAGTCAATCATCAACAGCTATCTCCTCACTACCTTGAGGATCACCGGCTGATCAACGACCAAAAAAAACGGTTTACGCAAAAATTGATTAGCTGGTGATCTACTTGTGTACCTGACCCATCGATAGGTGGAAGCAATTGAGAGCGAGGAGGACGCTTTGACGGTTATCTTAGACGTAGAAAAGGCCTTCAATCGGGTATGGCACAAAGTGCTTCTCTCCAAGGTCACATCTTACGGACTACCTGGGAAATTATGGCTGGATAATCAGCTTCCTTGCAGATTGGAGCATCAAGATCTTTGTCGACAATCCGTGCTCCGACGCAAAGACTGCGATCGCTGGTATTCCACAAGACTGTATGCTATCTGCTACAATGTTCCTTTAGCAACATTCATTGTTGATGCAGATGACAGTACAGTAGACACCTTTTATACCAGTCGGGCAAATATTTCTCAGGACCGCGTCGACGAGCGCCGGAAAAACGTTGCGCGTTCACCGCTAAAAAGAAGCCCTTTGTCGCGTCTCCTCACTTTAAGAACATTTCCCTGGTTGCCACAGCTTCGATCGCAATACTCGGCGTTGACATATCGAGTGACGTACAGTTCCGTGGTCACATGGAAGATAAAGCCAAGTTGGCGGGAAAACAAAATTGGCTCCTTAGCAGAGCGAGACAGTACTTCCAGCCGACTCACCACTTGCAACTTTATAAAGCATGAGTTC
>JAOCPS010658921.1:0-10765 GCA_025505425.1 Graphium colonna | reverse complement strand
AAATAAGCTTATAGTTGAATAAAAGTTTCAATTTAATGTATAAATTATATGCATTAACAACGAACTCGTCTTAAAATAGATTATGTCATTAACTTATGTGATTTGTAACGAGTCGTCTTATAGTAATATTTTCATATAATATCTGGTTATATCAAAAAACTAAAACGACGGTGATTTTTTCGGCAACTTTTCATATAAAGCATTTTTATATGATATATAGAAAACATAGATGACTTTAAAATGAGTTCCACAAAATAAAATAGTACTAGAATTTTTTTCTACCTGAAAAGTAAAATGGGTTTCATTACTCTCCCCTAATTATTGTTTATAGTGGTAGTAAAATAAAGGCACTCCGATTCAACACAACTTAGTACGTTTTATGTTTATCGTTTGATGGCGTCGACCAAGCATTTTTTAAACCAAAAATTATTACGTTATAACACTGACAGTTAGTCTTTATTCCTGAACAAAAACATAAAGTGTAACATAAAACCTTCTTCTTTTTTAAAGTTGGTAATAAACATATTTCCTTTTAAATTAGCAATAATAACCATTGCGAGAAAGACATTCGTATCATAAGGTTACAAAAGGTAATGTAAATGTATTTAGGATTTAGCGTTTAGTTCAGTGATTTAGGTGGCTAAGAGTACTTACTATCTATTCGACTTTACTATCTTTTCGATATATTATTTTAAAGAAAGACTATGTAACTGGAATGATTATATTACCCTAGTACTTAGTAGTGAATCCCTATAGCCAACGATTATCACATAATATCATGTGAATCCATTTACACATTTACCATTTTCTTTTATTAAAAATCGGATAAATAAAATTGCAAGCTTTTCGTTCTTTATTATTTGTTATGTGATATATCTATTCCATTTTTTTATATATTATCTATTCCATTTTTATATATGAAATTTATTCAGAGTTTACTAAGTACACGTGTCACTCATGTTCTTAGTACAACATGATGTTTTTATGTCCTCTGGTTACACGAGCTGGCAATGTCTGAAAACTGTTATATATGTGTCAGAGAGACGTGCAACGAAAATTTTGTAATTTTGCTTAAATATAAACAAAAAGTTTCTGCATTCAATGTTGAAGTTTATTTATTCATCCAATTCACGTGACTCATATGAAACATAAACAAATTTTTATACGTAATTAAAGTATTTTTTTACATTTTTAATGTTGTTTATGTACGTAAAATCATGTATTTAACATATTATATACCTGTATTATTTTTAATTTCGAAAAAAGAAAGCGTTTTCAAATTTCTTTTAAAGTTTTATGTTTAGACCTACGTGTATAAAGATAATTCAGTTTAAGGGTTAAAAAGTTTTATCTTAAACCAGTATTACAAAGTTCATGTGTGGCCTTCGTATGTTCTGAGCTTAGATAACTTGTTTAATTCCCCGTCAACAACGTTTAGATGTAACGCAATTATTATACAAATTACGTCATTGTTTTATAAATAAGCACAACTTGGCGCGAGATGGTTCACTCGATGTCAATGACAACCACTGTTCCTAGACACTCTTTAGAAGTTATGCATCTAAGAGTTGCCAGACCCCTAAAAAGAGGATTTATGATATAAGCTAACGTTTTGAAATGGGTCCGGATAGAAAAAGTTGGAGATTTCTATCCGACAATCTCAATAGCTAAGCGTAATTTTTTAAGTGTGTGACATAGAGAGCTGAGTATAGTTGAACTGTGTAAAAATGTTTTATATATTAAGTTCTGAAACAGATAATATAAAGCATTATGTGATGGAACTTGAACCGCCCCGCGCCAATTATTAATCCATTAATAGTCGGTAAGGAAGTTTTAAGTTCTAAGGAAGTTTCCTTCATATATATTTATCTAAAGGGAAACATACCATCAACACCTTGGATGATGATGGAAGTTATGGGCAACGGTTAACGCTTTCCGTCAATTAAAGTCCATTACATAAAAAGGATTTATGAATAAGATATAAAAGAAGACAATAATAAATCTATTTTTCATTGATATTGGTGAAGATTTATTGGTAAAATGCGTTACGAATTGAAATCTATACTGCAGAGTCATTGAAAGTTCTGGATTTGTCGAATATTAATTTAGAGAATTTGCATAAGAATGGAACATGAAATTTCCTAACAATGATTTTTTTAATAACTAAAAAGCGTTGTTAAATCAATGCAAACCTGATGTGAAAAAAAATCTGATTCAATGCCCTTAAAAAGCAAACTTCAATAAATTTAATGTAATTTTATATAGTATTGTATTTTGTTCGGATAATATCGGATAATATTATGATTGAAGAACACTAAAATGAGCAAACCGATAAAGTGTACGCTCACAGTTCTAAAGAAGCTGCTCAAGTGGTCAGATCGGTAGAACCTGGTCACCATCCTGCGTCAGTTATGATTTGGTGGGGCGTGTCTTATCAAGGAGTTACAAAACTACATTTATTTGTTTAAAAAGGAGTGAAAACTTTAGCTAAAATGTATCAAGATACAATCTTGGATTGTATTGTAAAATATCTCATAGACTTTTTAAAAATATACCATGATCACAAGGCACGAACTACCCAAACCTAGCTTAAAACCAACATTCCGGACTTTACAAGAGCTCTAAGACTAGCCTTCATCCAACCCAAACTTCAACTCCTTTAAAAAAAAATTAAAGCAAGAAGTGGCGAAATTTCCCTTGGAAAGAGTACGTTAATATACATTCGTCCCCATACAGATGAAAGACTTATATTAAAGCTAAATGTGGCCATTTCGAATGGAATTTTTCTTTTTTTTTGCTGAGACTTTAATAAATATGTAGGTTTAATTTTTAGTAATATTATATTACTTCATAAAAAATGCCTTTTTATTTGTAACAGAACTTACGGCTGAACTAGGTACATTTCATTAAGCGAACCTGCGGCAAGATTAATAACTTTTTGGTACAAAATTTAACTATGCGAGATGGTAAATGTAGAGCAAGTTCTCTATATGACACAGTTCGTACTTATAGATCTACGTTAATAAATAGTCAAGGAAAATTTTCCTTACAGTGTTACCTGTCTATGAAATTTTCCTTTATTAAATCCGTGTGCCATGTCGTTTTCAGAGTTAAATTAGATAGTTAAATAAATTTAGATATTTTGAAGTGGCTTTGAAACCAGTGAGAAATCTTTCTTATCAAATAAAAAATAGATGTTTTAAACCATGTTGAATATACGCTTTTCTTTTGTAAAAGCGCTGTTTCATAGTGTCAACGATACTATGATAACAAAAAGACTGAGAAAGTCAGTTTGATGTCGTATTTTATCGGATTAAGGAATGTAGGGATAAATTTGAAGGAACTATGATTAAGCCGAGTTAACTCGTTCAATGGATACGATTACCCTTTTTTTATTTGTAAAAAAGGAATTTGTTTTGTTGTTGTGGATCATCTTTAGATACGTAATATAGCTGAATATGTCATATAATGCCAGAATGGTAAAAATGTTTTAATTTTAATAAACGGATACTATATAGGAAAGTGAAATATTTAATTTGATTTTACTATAATCGTGTTATATGTTATAACTGTTTTTATCCTTAATTAATTATTTTACGATAATTTTGTGTCAAAGGATAGTGCCCAAAAGCGGTACCAAAAATTCAAGATCAATATTCTATAGTAATTATTTACATACTTTATTATGAGATTATGTTTTATGAGTTGCACTTTTGAAAAGGGAATTTATTTTAAAATATCAAGATGTGAACATACATGACGTTTACACAAGCTGTCATATAAATGTAGGATGCAATATAAAATATTTTCTATATATAAACTTTTTGAGTTCATCAAATATCTCTAAAACCTGGGATTTCTTTACTAACAAAACTTCTCTAGGAGTTAATATAATAAGTGCATATAAAAATGGGCATTGTTCTTTTTAGGACGTTCTCATTTGCTAAGTTTTATTATATATAATTAGGAGAAAATTTAAAACTTATTGTTATAAACGCAGAAAGCAGATATTTTTGATAATTTTAAAATTTTGCTTACAAAAATAGGCATTAATGTTTGACAAGGCCTTAAAAACGAAAATAGTACGTAGTTTATTCACAAATTTTTATGAAATAGGGTTCTAGAATTCATTATTTATCCATGTTCCATGGTTGAATCGGTTCCTGTAAGCTTTTGCGGCATCGCTTGTATGGGAAAATATAATGTTTATCAAGTGAGAAATGATCTCGACTGCTATAATTATGTGCACCGAATGAGATAATTGAATTGGATATTTAAAGTTTATTTTTGGGTTTTATCTAAATCACATAACTCTATTTTAGACACTAGTGTGCGTGGCTACAGTGGTAAAGAGTTTGAGTTCTTCGAGCAGTGACCATCTAATGGAAAATAATTTTGGATATCTCAAATGTACATCTATTATTTGTCAGCTTCTTGTTTATTATACAATTAATGTAGAGTACGATAAACGATAAAATACAGAAGTAATATAATTCTTACACCATCGCTCATACAAGAGCGCTTGTCAACCTTCATCATTTTATTGTTATCATTCCCGGAATTTAAAATGAGGGGTTCATTTCATTGTTTATAATGCTATTCGTATTTGTAAAGAACCGAACAATCTCTTTGAATCTGTTTTCCGTCCAAATTTCAAAGTAAGCTCCTTTTAGAAGATGTAATAGATTTCTACAAAGTTTATACGTTTTTACGTTTATATACGACTGTTATCACTTACAGGTTGTATTTAGTATTCGTAATTAGTAATGTAAAAAAAAATAAGAATGTGCTAATGAACGAAATGACTATAAACCTTGATCATCCGGATTCCTGCAGGGAAGAATGTTTATAAAGAAACCATTGGGAACTATGCTGTAAAATCATAAGACTTGCAAATGAATTTCTGGCTTTTGTGGTCACAAATTCTTCCTTGCGATAACTATTCAACAAAAAAAAAATACGCTATGGTGACATTAAAAGTGTTTCCATTAAAGGAAGACAAAGCAAAGCTGCAGAAAATAATATTAAACGTCCCTTTCGTTGGTCTTGGTGAAAAAATAGTAAGTTACGATTATCTATTTGTACTATGGCAAGTCATGTCTATGGAAAGTCTAAATTTGCACGAGGTGAAAACTTAGGGCGTCACCTTAGGGCTTTGACTAAGGGCGATTACGATCCAGCTCGCAGGCTGATATCGTGATCACCGTCGACTGTTCAGAACGATTTAAAATGTATTATATGTTAACTCTAACTAAGTGTGAAGTGTTATCGAACGTACGCCCGCCGGTGGGTCTTAGTCATTAAAACCCCTTCCTGGACCTAAGAAAGACATAACGCGGACGACGCGTTTTCGTTAACGGGAATAATAATAAAGTTTATTTATTATTATTAATATTGACAGTTCAGAAAATAACAAAAAAAAATATAAACCAAGTACAATAACATGTACTCTACTTATTGTAATGATTCTTATGGCTTATGGTATTATTTTGATTTGAATACACTGTGGTTTTATCTCAGTATAGATGGCAAATAATATGAGGACTTTGATTGCGCTTTTATTCAATGTATATAGAAAATAAAGGCTAGAGTGATTTCAACGTAATTTAATATTAAACACAGAATTTTCTTTTCGGAAAAGTAAAATGGATTTAACCACTTTGCTTTAATTACTGTTTATAGCAGTAGTAAAATAAAGGTACCTCATTTCAACACAGTTTTATACGTTTCATGTGTATCGTTTGACATAGACCAACTAATTTTTCGAAACCAAAAAGTATGCATTATGAGTTAAACTTAATTCATTAATTGCTTCTACAGGTGTATACGACATTAGACTAGTATTAATTTCACACAAAGTTGGGAAAACCGACTTCAAACGCTCTAACAGTGAACTTTTATATCATAGTCATATTTTAAAATATTTTTTAAAAACAATATTAATTCACGTGAATACCATATGGCGCTAACTCGATAATATGGCATTTTAAATAAAAAAAACATTTTTTATTTTTTTTAATTAATGAAATATTGAAATAAATATAACACGTACATAGAACATCCTCCTTTTTTGTAGTCGGGTAAAGAACATTTTTTCTTCTTACTTATTAATAAAGACGGTTGAACAGAAACAACACAGAAGCATTATGCTTCGGCGTTTCATTCCGTGACTAATGTGGTAAGGGCTTAGTATTTCATCTCGAGTTTTTAGGGATGGGAACTTGCATGAAATTTGTCTTTATTCGAGACAGGGAAAAAGAATTGAACGCCTGGAGGAATTGTTTAAACTATACCTAAAATTTACCATTCATATAGCTGGAACATTCAACTAAGTAGAAATTTAATATTGAAATATTTCAGTTATTTCAGTACACAGTGTATCTATGAGTGCTGTTTCTGTATTAAGTGAAATTTATAGTTATCGAGTAACATTGTTACTAAAATAAATATCTGTGTACCAAATGACAATATTAATGCCCTTATAATTTTGATACATATTTTATTACGAAGAAGTTTTTAATTAAAATTTGTTTTTGTTGTTGATTGTTTTCCAGGTTACTACTGGTTTCGGCATAAAAAAAGCTGTATAGAGATACAGCTTATTTTACATTTGATTCTTTCACAGGTAGACTAAGTAATTGCCTTTATTATACACTACTGTATCATGTCATACCCTAATTGTAATGAATATTGGCAACTGAACTTCAATCCTTTGAGAATAGTGAATGCCTATACCCAAAATTTATAGCTTATTATCATGTAAACGTCTAACACGTTTATGAGCTTCTTCTTTCAATTGCCGGAGTTACAAAGATGTAAGCGTTTCCTTTTGTATTATTTGTAAATCCCTTTTGTACCATAGCAATTTCACTCCAAATATGTGACATTCATAGGATTCACTTAATACTGGTGTCACGCATATATGTATTACAATGTGACATTTTTCATGATATCTGGTTGCACGAGCAGGCAATACCCGGGAATCGTTATTATGTACATATGTCAGAGATATGTAAATGAAAAAAATTGTTGTGGATAAAACAAAATCAAAACCTTCATAAATTCAATGCGGTAGCTTATAAACTCATCGCACGCATCCATAGTAGCGACATATAAAGTATAAATTAATTTTATTATAACATTTTAATATTCTTAATGCTATTGATGTTCGTAAAGTCTTTTCATTTAACATAGTATGTACAAGTTTTAATGTAGATTTCTTTTTAAATTATGCTATGTGTGTATAAATAAATTTTTATCATTAATAACATGCATAGGCCGGTCTTACAAATTGCATAGTTTACCTATGTTCTGAGAATAACTTGTCTTTCTCAGTTGATTAAAGCCTGATCATAACTTGTTTGATCTTGGTTAACAATATTAACATTTCACAAACTGCATTTTACTGTAAAAAAACACTCAACTCTAAGAAGAATATTGTAAACTAGTAAACAAGAATTAATAGAGCCTTAGAAAGAAGATATTTAGTAAAAGGGAAACGTTAATTTTTGACTAACATGGACATGTAGCAAAAAAAAACTTGATGGTGTAGCAAAATTACTTACATATAGCTTTAAGCGTACCATGTATGGTGTACCCACGTATAACCGCTTCCCAACAAGTAAAATAATGCGTCGTATCTGAACATGTAAAATGGTACCCTAGACTTAAGACTTAAGAAGTGGTAACATAGCCACTTCAAGTTACCTATAACCTACGGCCCAGACAATCCCTTGGATGGTCTCAATTGCTTTAAAAGTTTTTATAAATTATGATACAGCAGAAATAAGTGCTTAAATATGAAGTTTTTCTAAACTTTAATTTGATATTGTATTGGTCAAGTTGTATTGGCAAAATTCTTTACAAATTTAAATCTATCGTGCGCATTGATTTGAAGTTCTGCCTTTATAGAATATTAATTTAGGGCAATTGCATATGAATATTTTATAAAAGCTTATTGTTAAATGATAAAATTTGAAGATGTCAAAACAATAATTTATTTTTACAAGTTTAATGCAATTCAATAAAGCATCCTTTACTATTTGGATAAGAATGTATTAATATTCTGAAGTTGGAAAGCGATTTTTGCAATGAAAATTTCTTTTATATAAAAATCTCAACATGCGAAAACTAATTTAAAAATAGTACAAATTTTACAGAAACTGCGCAGGCTGTCGACATATTTCGTTTTTTTAAATATGGTAAATTTTAATTTTGTACACATTTGTTTTAGCTAAATTGTCTTAATATAAAATTGTAGGTTTTTTAAAGAAACAGAATGGGATAGTCCTTTGTTCAGTGTGTTAATTTCTATAGATACATTTATATAAAAAAACAGATAACCAATTAAAAAAAACCACAGTTTTAAACACGTGCTTAATTTAGTAAAATTTTAGTTAATATTGTTGTTCATTAATTTTTTTAGTGTCAAATGTAACCGAAACAATCAGGCTGGGCTCCTTGCCTTGGGCTGGACGCGTCGCGCAAATTGATATAACTAGAGCCCCATTGAAGTTGCCAGAACAAGTTAACCACACGGTCGCCCTAAGTATGCCGAAGCTTTATTGTTTGAATGAAAAAATATCTTTGAGTGTTTGATATGAGAGAAACACCGGGGTGTAAGAGGATACTCGACCAGAGATCATGATCGATACGTGTTTAAGCTAGAAATTTTACCTATTTGCGATGTGTCAACATATTGCTTATATAGCATATATTCTTTATGACCTTCAAATAACAAATAAGGATACTATAAGCGTGTTTTATGCTATGATTGTTTAGGAAAGTACTCAAACAACCGCTCAAAACAAATTTCAACCAATCGATACACCAGAACATTATCCTCACGTACTTAGTATTATTATACTTCTTTTAGAAATGCAAAAAAGGATTTTTGTTCAGTTTTTACGACTTAGGTACATTACCGGTGATTCTGAGAGGTATTATTAGCGTATTGTTAGGGCTACAACAGCGAAAATAGGTTGTAGTCTATTGACAAATTTTTATGTACACTACATGTATATTTATACGTATGTTACAAAGTCTTAAGCATCGATACATCCATCCTCCAAGGATGAGTTGAATCGTTTGCGTTCGAATTGAGAGATCGGTCACCCGTGCAAGTGTATATATATATATATATATATATATATATATATATATGGAACAGTAGTTGTAAGGAGTTTGAGATCAAAGGGTCGTCTAGTAGAAATTAAGACGGAAAACTGTTTAATATACAATATATTAATATAAATTGAATATAAAATGGCTACACTAAGGTATTAATGCAGTGTCGGCACCTAGTTTTTAAAAATGTTTCACAAAAGCTAAAAAAATATATATACAATATTTCATAGAGTATAAGTAAAAATATGTCTCAACAGCGCTTAAACAAGGCGCAAGACAATTTTCATCCATTTATTGTTATCATTCTCGAAATTCAAACTGAGAGAGTTCATTTCTTTGTTTGCAATGCTATTCGCATTTATTAAGAACGGAGTAATCTGTTTGAATTTGTTTTCTGTCTAAAATTGATGTAAGCGCTTTTAGGGGATGTATTCCATTTTCATAAAATTATTACGTTGAACAACTTATGAATGTTTTCTTGTCACTTATAGGTTGAATTTAGTGTTCATATTTAGTAATATTAAAAACAACAATAGGTTTCATTCCGGGAGTACTGGCAGAAGTGAAAACTTGAACACTTACGGTTTTTCAATCTGGCCACCTGTGTGGCCTGATTGAAAATGGCACGAGTTTAACATTCCCACATCCCAAAAAATGCTAAACGCCGTTAAAGAAGTTTTCACTTATATGAATATACGAGTGTAAATGGGAATCCCTTCCTTTAATATAATCTTTGATATCACGCTTTCAGCAACAATGAAATTTTGTTGGTTGCGCTGGTTAAATATTGGAAACATATAATGACAAAATTTTGAGAAAAAATTTATAAACATAACAAATTAATGAACATAATCATAGGTGCAAAACGGTAACGTACACTACGTTACAGTTTTGCACCATGTCTAATCTTTGCTTTGCCTTTTTTCTCTCCCATGTCGATAATAGATTCATAATTACTATAAAGTTCGTAAATAATTCTTCTATCCCTTTAGTCGACATCACTTTTCTTCAAAATAGCCATCATCATCTTCCCATCCGTATCAAAAGCCTTTGGGAAATCTTTAAATGCAATATGGGAATTTGAGTTGAAATTTAATCTTGTGCTAGCTAATAACTTAAGTACTAAAATTGCTTATCTCTAATGAAGATTAGACCAAAAAACCATATTGATCAGACTGTAGATGTTTTTCATCTATTGGCCGAAAGCTGTATTGAATTATTTTAAGAAGAATTTTGGATACATGTGAAATAAGATTTAAGGTCCGGAGCTCCTCACATTTTAAAATATTTAGTATTTTCGGTAAAGTGGCTGTTTTACTTATTTTAAAATTTGCTGGTACTTGTCTTGATAAATACATCCCTTGTATTAAATAAAAAAATCGTTTATCATTAGATCGCTCACTGTATATTTTATCATTTTGATGTGTAGCTGATCGTCTCCAGCTGCCTATCCCTTCTGGTGCTTAACGACGTTTTGATAAATTCTTCCTTTAATATACTTGAAGTCTTTTTATTTGTTTATTTGTTTATTTGATTATTGGATTACCAACACAGGATACACTAATTACATTTGATTACATACTAGTATAAGATTTCTTATTTTACTGTTCCTACAACTAAGGGCAATCACAGCATGCTT
>JAOCPS010658701.1:0-10766 GCA_025505425.1 Graphium colonna | reverse complement strand
AAGAAAATTATATGAGACCGCAACTTCCACAGTAATAAAACTTACTTTTTTGAGTCCCACTCCTGGGGAAGTGAACTTCCTTTGTGTATTTATTTCGTTCGTTTCTTAACTATCGTATTATACGGTAACTTTACCTAACATGAAATTTACATCGTCGATAAACGGGGTAAAAACTCGCTATATACCACATTACATTGTATTATATTTCATGTATATAAATAGCAAACAAACAGACTGGTTAAACTATAATTTTAAATAATATCTGTTCAAAGAGACGTGGTAACTCAGTGTCTTTCAATTCTGTTTACCCGAAGCGAATCTGATTTCGATCCCCGGTATCGGCGCCAATGACATTGTCAATTTCCTAATTGTAATTCTAAGTGTTGACGTCGACCGTGACCACGTCCTCAGTGGTGAAGGAAAATATCGGGAGGAAACCTGAATATCAACGAAATAATAAAAAAACATATTTCTGAGATATGTGAAGTCCGTCAATCCGCACTGGGGCCGCGTGGTGGACTGTGCCCTGTACACTCGTTTTAGAGGATACCTTTGCCCAACAGTGGGACAATTTAGAAAAAGGCTGTTACTTTACTTTACTTTTACTTACTTGTTGTGGAACTCTCTAGAAATAATCATGGTGTTGTCGGCTTCAAAGTTCTTTGTTGAAAGACGTCAACCCTATAACAAGTTTATTTTCACAGAAAATTACAAAAACCGACTTCAAACATCTTAAAAGTACCTTCGTAACACATCCTCTCCGTTATTTTGATTTTAAAAACCAAAATTGTAGGACCGTTGTGAAATTGTACCCTATCAGATAAAAATATTTTTTTTTCGAATCAGCTCATAAATTGCGGAGACATGTGCGAACATTCCTAAATGTCTTTATCTTTGTGTGAAAAACAAACAAATAAACCGATTCTAATAAAAAAGGACTATCTACAAAGAATGCTCTATCATATAAATAAAGAATTTTTGAAATTGGTTTATAAATGACGGAGATACGCGCAAACATACATAACATCAATAATCTTATTTTGATTTTTAAAAAAAGCAATTAAACCAATTTTATTGGACCATTGCTGAAGAATACCCTATAAAATAAATAATAAAAAAATCAGTTAATAAATGATGGAGATATGCGAAAAAAACATTAGAATTGAAAACCTTCCTTATTTTTTGAAGTCGGTTAAAAACCTATTCAAAGTGATAGAGCATGACATCCTTAGAGTGCAGATAGATGAATACTCTAAAATGACATCTTACATATACTTCTGTACCTACTTTTCCGGTGTCATATAGTTCTCTTTGCATTTATGGTTGCAGTATAGAAATGTTACTTCTTCTTTTCAATTGACTGCGAAAAAGGAGAGTGTTTTCAATTCAACTATTTTTATTTTGTATGTATTTTTGCAGATGTTCCCGCACTTCAATATTCAAATGAAAACTGGTCCTACAGATTATTTTTGCAATTAAAATAACTAAGAGAATTGTTCCAAAAAGGTTGATTCCGACGCTTTCGAAGCTAAATATAACGTAAATTATAGGCAGCCGGTTATCATATAACATCAGGAGAATTGTCCGTCTGTTTCGCTTACACTTTTGATGCAAAGTATCATCGCAATGCGTGAGACAATGCGCCGTTTGACGCCAACTATGCGAAGTTTCCAATGTCGTCCACATTTTCTATTCGTTATTTTATACAAGCATGCGGATTTGCTCGATTTTTTATGGATTTTATAGCGCTTTTCAATAAAAAATGGTAACGGAATTAAATTCTTTGAAGTATGTAGAACACAATATATTTTTTTTTAAATTTCAATTTATTATTTAATTCCTTACAAAATTATTTTATGTGACTGACTTAACGTCACGCCCACAACTTAAAATAATGCGTGGAGATGCACGCAGCATTCGGCGTTAAATTTAAATCAATAATTGAAATACAGTTTCGGAAGTCGGCACATTTAATTACAAATTCCCTTCTCTTTAAGAAACTTTTAATTAAGTTGCATGATTGTTTTTTTTTTAAATATTGGCGAAAAACTTAAAACCATCGTTATCTCTATTTACTTATAGCTTTGCATTTTTTTAACATTTTTCTAGGCATCATTTCGAATCTAATGAGCTATGACTCTCATATCTTTAGGACCAGTATCTCTATTTTTCAACTTGTCGACTAGACTATAAATTGATGTTTTCACAAATTAGAATATTTATTTTTAATTTTTATTAATTGTACATTTTAACTGAATTTTTTCACTATATATTTCTCTCGCAAAAATATTATAATGTTTCATTAAACTTTATCTATAAGATAGTAATTTATTTATAAAAATATATTATATATACATTTTCCTTCTTCTCTTCTTCCATCTTAAGTTACCATACGTAAAATTAATTTCTTTTTAGAATTCTAAAACTATCATATATAATACGCCTTTTATTTTATTATTAAGTATTTCAATATGATTTATAAGGTTTAAATTTTTATGTTTTTGTAAAAGTAATGAGATAGTAAACAATAGTATCCGAAAACTGGATTAGATAAAAGTTTTTATACTTAAATAGATTTGCAATTTTTCTTTTATGTTTTGCAACGTTTTTGTAATCTGGCCACGCCAATGGTTTAGAAAAGCTCGAAAATCTTTTATGTTGTTTGCTATTTGTATGGTTGAGAACTATATTTAAAAATAAGAAAAATTAATTGCGTTCGCTTAAAGCAAAAAGATTAATTTAGGTGACAACGCCATCTATCGACCAATGTACACACCAAGGAAACGTAATGTGGAAAGCGCGCAGCGATTGAACCTTGAAGCATTTTCAATTTTCCTCGTTCACTCGTTTGGCGCTAGATGGCACTAGCCACCTTCTGCGCAGCGACTGATATTTACGTGCAAGTAAAGTTTTGCCGAAAGTTTATTTTTATATCGCACTGTTTTATAAGTGGCCCAGGAAGTAAATGTATGACACGGCGGCGGGCAGAATGTAATTCTGTGCGTCTAGAGTTTTCCACAATGTTATTGTTTTGCTTATTACACGATCGAAAATAGCGACTCTGATAAACTGTACGAAATGTTTACAAGAAATTTACGAAAGCTAAAAGTAAAAGTTGGCAGTAAATTTAATGGAAAAACAAGACTTTACAAATTTATTTTCACTTTTTTACATTAAATGTTCGTTATAATTCAATGTTCTTAAATCAGGAGTCAGCTGGAAGGATGGGAGAATAAGTTTAATAGTTTGATTGGGTCCAAATATTTAGCGGCCATTCATATTCATCTTAATATGACATGGTTGTTTCTTGTAGTGACTTTTTTGGGAATAAATTGGTGAATATTGGTTTCGAAATATGGTTTTATCCGTGGTAACCGGACACCCGGAATGTAACGCGGCATATATGGCCAGCTGGGTAGCGCAAGTACGGTTTGCGCTATTATTTCCTGCGGGCGTTATACGAGAGCGTTTAACGAAATTTTCAATTTAATCTACACTTCAAACAGTATCCTTCCGTACTTTACTCCGTTAGTATAGCCATGGACAGTTAATTATAATCATCAAAAACCTAGCTGTAATTTGGAAAATATTACTACTCGCATTTAGACGTCTATAAACTTGCAAATCATAAGGTTTTTTATGTGTCTAAATATTATTAAAATATGTATAGTAGAGTTTACAATTTTGATCAAACACAAATTCAAGCCAAATTTTTATTTATCTCGACAAATCTCTTTAAGCATGCCTTTCCTTATACGATTCCGTTTTGTATATAGGTGACTGGTTAAATACCTTTTCATATATGATCCCCACATTTAAGACTTTAAATGTGGGGATCATATATGAAGAATAAAAATATTATTAAAGGTAAATATTGATTTACCACTAAGAAGACATAAATTTAGAGTTAAAGAAATTGTTACGTAATTCTTCTTGACCCTAGCGGACACGGCGTGGCCGGAGTGGCAGGGATTCAATGACCTGCGGCCTTCGTTAATCTACTGAAAAACTTTGACTTATACGACTTCACCAATTAAAAGTTAATAAAAACGAACATGCAAGCAAGCGATAAAAATCCACAGTCAATATTGAGTAAGCTTACTTTTTGAACAATTTGAGTGTAAAATAAAAACAAAACACTTTTGAGCAAAGCTTTTACTATTTCTGGATGCTTTGATGAGCAAAGTATGTGGTAATAATACTTTGTTACTCGCATAGATTTAAAAACTAATGTATATTAAAAATTGTTAACACAATATCATTTATAAAGAGTTCGACGCTAGATGGCACTAGCCACCTTCTAGGCAGCGACTAATTATTTTTTGATAGTCTATACTGTCCCACTGCTGGGCAAAGACCTCCTCGAGATCCCTCCATGTATCCCTGTCCTTAGCCACCTCAGTATAAGATATTATATAGTCTCAAGTATAAGAAAAAGCAGTAATAAAATAAAACTCAGAAAAAATCCAAAAATAAACTAGCAGAACGAATTAAGCAATTAATAAACCAAAGAACTGATATGGAAATAGGCAGTTATGAATACAGAGATATAGATATAAAAGTTAAGCGAAGTATAAGAACGGATTTAAGAAAACTCAACACGTTTCTAGTAAAAACAGCATTGGAAAAATAGAAATCATCGAGAGTTCTTAAACAGGGCATTACTAAAGGTAAAACTTGGATTAATAGTCTTAAAGATACAGAAGGGAAAACATACTATAATAGGGAGAAAATAACAGATATTGCTACAAAATTTTACCGCACTCTCTATTCAGACGGTTTAAATAAAGAAAATCACAATAGCACGTAACACCGTCCAGATACTATACCTGATATCAGAAACCTCGAGATATACAAAGAAATATCCTGCATGCAACACGATTGAAGAAGAAGATAGAAGAAGCGACTAATATTAAAAAAAATCAAATCATTTTAAAAAGGCAACTGTTGAGTTTCTCTTCACAACAGAATCTGCCTACCAAGTTGGGGTGGTAGCATATTCAACAGGAACCTTTTTGTAATATTTGATATTTCTAGCCTATGTGTATAAAACGTATTTTAAATTTTAATTAAATTTTAGTGCAGTATTTCTTGGGATATATAACAATTACTTGTGTAATATTTCAAATATTTTACACTGAACTTTACCATTCTACACTTGCAAGATGGCGCTAGAAACGAAATACTTTTATAATTTTGGCTGGTCGAGTTGTAATGTCGATTTTTTTTGTTTTAATTTTAGTCTCTAGCAAAGGGAACACTGGATATATTATATGTACGTTACCTTATATCCTGAAAACGTTTATATACAATTTTAAAAAGCGTCTTAAAAGGTTGCAACGATGTTGTAACTCCTCTGTTGTTGCGGGAGTCCATGGGCGGCGGTCTTCTCTCATAAATAAAATGTATTTATGAGAGTGAAACTTTAATTTAAGAAAAGAAATGCAAATGTTATTTCCATGAAAAATTCATTGTACAGAATATTTGTAAATCATTGACTCATCGAAAGGCGAATTGTTACCTCATTTATAGCCAAGAAGCGTAAAGGGGCCCCGAGAATATTTTGCCCAGAGACCCTGCATGGTTAATCCGGCACTGACAGCGGTAATCGCTTACCATCAGGTGAGCCGTTTGCTCGTTTGCCTCCTTCTCCGTTGAAATCAAAATCATAAATCGGTTGAGCAATTAGGACGTAGAAGCGTTTATTTATTTATTCATAAGGTACGCAAACAGCAAAACATATACAATACAATTTTAAACAATACATTTTTACCCAAAACCTTACATATATATGTTCGCTAATTATAGACAAACACAACTTTCAGTAATATTAGCACTAAGAATATTAATACTTAGTTACGCACAATGATGACAATTATAATGTAACAGCATTAAATAAAAACACACACACACACAAATCAAGTAGAAAATAGACAGATGAAGAATAATTAATAATAAAAATCGAAACCAAAATCACAATATATGAAGATCAAAATATATTTTCAGGCTAAGTAAGTCAATACTAGTCATTGATTTGAAACAATTTATTTTTGAAAATGGTTATTGAGTCGCTAAATATATCTATGTCATAGTTATATAGCTCATTATGTTTAGAACAGATCCTGGAGATTGACTGATGAAGTCCTAGGCTAGTCCTAGTTACGGGTATTCAAAAAAAATTGGACATTGCTTTTCGGGGTCACTTGTAAGGAACATTAAAACCATTTTTTTTAAAAACTTTACAAATAGACAGTCATTTTGGTATTTTTTATGTATATTTTATTTTTTGACGACAGTTGGGCGTTGTCGCGTTGTTTGCTTTGGCGGGTCGTGGGTTCAATCCCATCCGGAGCAGTTATGTGATCTGGTCGTCTATGTAAAATTTATATCTTTGTAATAAAAAAATAATAATTAACACAGTAATATGAAATATTGCTGTGTTAATTTCTTGTTGGCATTATTACAATAACGTTTGATACACGTACGTTCATTTACACTTTTTTAATTTATTAACTGAACATTTTTGAATATTTTATGGTATTTTGCCGTTAAAATGGCAAGTCACTAACTGCACTCAAGATTTGCGTATCCTCGTCAGTCTTGTTACTATTAGATTTTTGATTTACAGTATTAGAAATATATTAACAAATTATATAGTTGACAGGAAATTATACATGTGTTAGGCATATTCTAAACAAGTTAATCAAATCTTGTGAATCGTGTGAAACACGTATCATCACAACAAAGACTGCTAAATTCGACTCATAACGATGATGGATTATTTCATCACTCAGTTATGCCAGACAATGCTATTTCATAAACAAATGGCTAATAACGATCCCTTCGCGAAACAGTTATAGAGGGTGATTGGTGAGTGCTTTTCAATATTCAGACTTTATTTATGAGCAAAATACTATCAACATTAAATATTGATTAACCACTGAGTAAGCACAATCTAAAGTTTAATATTTAATGACGCAATTCACGTTACTACTGGAGGACATGGCGAGGTCGGAGTGACACGAAAGACTAAACATTTTGACGTCATTGACGAAATATTAATTTATTGGAAATTGTCGGAATGTATGTCCCTTATATTATTACATAATAGTGATGACAATCGAGTAACAAGTGCTTTCATTTAACATCGTTAGTGATTCACTAGTCACCCTGTATAAGCCCTTGATGATTCCAAGCGACTCCGCGCCGTCTGACACCTCGAAGGGAAGCGCAACCGTAAACAGTTTTCAGCAACAGTTGTTTACCGATCGACGGTCTCTGTTCGAATGCTAAAGAATTTCGTTGTGTCACGTGTTATCGTCGAATAACGTGTTTTATAAACGAGGGTTTTTATAGATTCTACATTGAATGACTCGGCGCTTTTTGCGATGACCTTATATTTGATACAATATTTTCAGTATCTCAACTCATGGACCGATTAATGTTAAAAATGTAAGCGAGAATAGTTTGGTATTGCTAGATGTTGTTGTATTTAAAAGAGTGTATAATTTTTAATTACATATTTTAAATTATTTTTTCTGTTTATTTTGAAATATTTATGTATTTGCAATTGCTTCGGATGAGACTAAACCCACGACCCTGGACGCCGAAATTCGGATATTGTCGTACGTCCGAATCCGATCGGATCGAAGACACAGGTGCTAGAGCATAAAATCTTTTCACAGTTTTTGCTGCACTTCTACGGCCACGCTCGTAGAAAGTACCACACCACCCCTTTACAAAGGCGCCATAAAATAAAGTATGCATGACTTTTGGAGATGCCGGATGGCCATGTCTACCCTTTTCTTTTCCACTCCTTTTCTCTCCAAATCCTTAATCCAGTCCTCATCCTATTCAATAAACCTTTTTATCCAATTTAACAACGTACTTGTGACTCTCCAGATGTTGCTTACAATCAGATGAACCGTCTGCTCGTTTGTCTTCCTTTCCATAAAAAGACACGAAAGGTTCCGTACCACTTTTTTAGTTTAATTTATGGGGGCCCAACGAAAAAATTGAATTGTCTGATCTAATACGAATCATGATGTACAGCCCTCTGACAAACCGACGGACACTGCGGTGTAGTACCACGTACAAATTCTATTGGTGGACAGAAACAAAAGAACTAATGGGTGTCCGACTGGTCGGAGCAGATCCTGCAAAGAAAAATAGCCCTTAAGGTGTAAAGCAAGGTTTTTTGTTGATAGTACATAACAAACTGACACATTGACACTTTAGTTCCTTACGTTTACTTAAAAATTATGTTTGATTTTTCCTAAGCAAAATGCGTGCACAATTTGACAGAGGTTTTTGAGACTCATATATTTTTGATGCTTTGTATTAATTGTTATTATGTTAGTGTATTTCTAAACCATCGTTTCGCTGCAAATGTATTAAACGAAACAATTACTACCGTTGATTGAAGCAAGCGGGTGCGTGCAAGGTTTTTGGCAAGAATTCGCGGCAACGCTGAAGCCTGGATTAGGCGTGACATATTAGCACAAACAGCCATCGGAATTATAGTTTTATAGGAATAGCGTTGGACGGCCATATATCTGAGAGACGAGGATTTACATCGCGAAAGGGATTTCGATTGTCGTCTATTTCACTTGTCATTCCGTTACTTTTCACGGTTTTCGTGATTCACGCCATCTGCTGGTGACATAAAAAATATACAGGGTGGGCACTTTAAATACTCGAAGTGTGGAATAAATTAAATATGTTGAATAAAAATATTATTGAAAATAGACATTGATTTATCACTGAGTAATCTAAAGTTAATTAAAAAAAATAAACTGAGTAATCTAATATTTAATGCATATCATGTCCTTCCTATAAGGCAGCGGAAAGGGGGGGGGGGGCTTGGTGAGTTGACAACCATTAAATCGTTAGTGACTCACCAGTCAACTTGCATACGAGTATATAAATTATTTTTGTTATTATACTAGATATTGTCCCTTTTTACTAGGCGTAACATCCTATATTCCGGACATCCGGACAAGACAAGAATATACTGCATTTTTTGCTAGCTTTATATTTTTGATGAAGCATCAGCGGCGCGGATCGCCAGTTCGATTCCCAGCAAATGTTTGTATGGCTTACAAATAATTATTTTGGGATCGTGGTGTTTGTCTTTGTGCAATTTATGTATGATAAAGGCCCTTGTAGTATTAGACACATGTCTTATAATAAATTAAAAAAATATACACATAAATTAAATAGCATAGAAGTCAACGCGTAACAAACAAACAACGCTACTTCTACAAGTGATTGGTGAGTCACCAATGATAATATAGGAAAGCACTCAGTACTCGATTGTCATCATATTTATTTAATAAAATTGGGGGCATGGTTTTCGACCAAAATTTCAACGCGACGCGTGGATGCGATGCCAGCAGCGAACAAATGGCCAGCTGGCGCAGTACGTTGACCCGAAAATGCGGCCACACGCGCCATGTCCGCTAGGATGCCCATGGTTTTTGTAAATAAGTACTCAACTTTCGATTAAGTTTACTCAGTGTTAAATTAATATTTGCTTTGAATATTTACATTTATTCTTTATATATGATTCCCACATATAACATCCTCGAACATTGAACGATGATGGGCGACTCACCAATCACCAAGTATATTCATATTAGTTAGACTTCTTCGTTTATAAGAAAAATTGGCAATTGATCACATTTCACCCGATATTATTTGCAAACGTCGCACAACCGAAAAAGTTCAGGCTTTTTGGAGAGAATGTATGAACTAATAAAACGAAAATCAATCCCAAGTATCCTATATTCAGCTATTTTCTATCAATAAACAGTTTTATTATATTATAATAGCAAGTGTTAGTTGTTTTTATTCTAGATTTTACGGCAGTTAAGGTGTAGTATTATATATCTCCTAATAGTATATGATGCCTGCACAATGGAAACTTTTCCTAGTTAAACTGTTTCCAACGGAAAAACGTCTCAAATCTGTTTTTCTATCCTCCTTTCCTTTTTTTAGAAATATATTACTAAAATATATAAAATTTTACTAATATTTCTTCACCGTCCCAACTGACCTCTAGGGCTAGTGTTAGGATATGGTTCACGACAATAGTCGAATGGCGGGATTCGAACCCTCGACCACGTGATCAGATGTCCGTACCCATAACCATTAGGGTATAGGCGCTTCGGAAACAATATTTTTTCAAGGAACCCCAGATGCTTTCATATAATTCTGATAAGACATTTACAATCCTTTATGATAATTAGTCAAATACTTAAGACGTAAAGGCCAAAGAATAAAGAAATTCTATTTTTTACATATTATTTATATGTTTAAAGTGAATACTTCAGGTGGTAGAGCATAACATCCCTACACAGCTTTTGCTGCATTTCTACGGTCCCGTTCGCCCGGGGGTGTACCACTGCCCCTTATTTTATGTTATAAAATAAAGTATGCATGACTTTTGATGATGCCGAATGGCCATGTCTATGGCCATGTCCCTTCTCCTTTTCCTTGGAAATCCTTAATCCCGACCCCATCTTATTCAATAAACCTATTACATCCCATTTCCTACGTTGACGACGCATTCGTGACTCTCCTATGTGTCTATTGGCGGGATCTCTTAGCATCAGGTGAACCGTCTGCTCATTTGTCTTCCTTTCCATAAAAAAGAATTATTCAATAGGCGTTAAAATGCAATAAATACCAATGTAAAAGGATATATGTTTTCTTAAGCCACTTGTTTTAAGTAATTTTACAATGACTATGGTGCTACGACTTTC
>JAOCPS010658592.1:0-10767 GCA_025505425.1 Graphium colonna | reverse complement strand
GCAATTTTAAGTGCTGATTTACCACGTGCTCTGCGGTGAAGGGAAACATCGTGAGGGAACCTGCATATCTAAGAAATTATATTTCAGAGATATGTGAAGTCCACCAATCCGCACTTGGGCAGCGTGGTGGACTGTGCCCTATACCCTCTGTCTAGAGGAGGCCTTTGCCCAGCAGTGGGACATTTAAAATAGGCTGTGACTTTACTTTACTTACATATAATAACTACTTTTGTTTCGTTTACTGTCTTGACAGTAAACTAATATTATAAAACTGAAGAGTCTGTTTGTTTGATTGAACACATTCCGAATTGAGAAAATTCTTTAGGTGTCGGATAGCCCATTTATCAAGGAAGGCTTTAGGATATAAAACATCACGCTATGACCAATAGAAGCGGTGCATCAACGGAAAATGTTGCAAAAACGGGGAAAATTACGAGGTCGAAAAAATACCATATTGCATCATGTAACTTTTTTTGAAGACTGGATTTCTTATATTAACCCCTATAGAAATTCTTTTCGTAAATATTTCGGAGATATTCGGTGAAATCGAAAAATCGATTCATGGAAAAAAACCTTATATTGCATTCTACATCTGTATGACAGTTTGTGTAAATGTATGTTCATACGTAAGGTAATATTCATACTTTTTTACTTTAAATTAAATTCTCTGTTCAAAAATCAAATCCATAAAGCATAGTGTCGTTAGAAATATGGAAATAAATACTATATAATTTTGATCTTGCTGCATGAGAATCTTTGGTACCACTTTTGGGCATTGCCCTTTCTTATGCATATTAAAATTGCGATGTTTTCGAAATGAAGACACTGGCGTTCTAGTGTTGCATTTGGATGATTGTAAGTTTTAAGCTTGTTTATCTATTATTACTATGAGTTGCTTATCGCGCACACATGGCGACAGGGAAATTGGCAAACACAATTTTGTAAAAACACTCATAATCCTACATAGCCTTGATTATTCCGCCGTGAAGAGCACAATAAAAGGTAGTTCAAGTTTACTCGACGCACAAGATATGTTTATTTAACGGTTATATAAATCATTATTCCTTTCGACACTCAAGAGATCAATCTCGAACTTTCTACGTTACTAGATTGTTCGTAATCTCACGAGTATCACTATAGGCAACAATAACTAAAATTAGCGACTTCCATACACTATACAGGATAATTGGTGAGTCGTCTATGATAATGAAGGAGTGTCTCCATATTTACGTAATAAATTGAAAAAAAATAATTTGAATTTAAGGCTGTTGACCCTCTCCTCAGCCTTTTTAAAAGATTATGTTTCCTGAGTGATAAATCAATATTTATTTTTATTAATATTTTTATTCTTCATATATGATCCGACCATATTTTTCATGGAAAGGATGAAACGAACAGACGGTTCACCTGATGGTAAGAGTTGCAAGTGCGTTGTCATCCGGCATCATTAAAAGTAATGCATGCCTTATTTTGTACCGACTTTACAAAAGGCGGTGGTACTATCCCGGGCGAGCATGGCCGTAGAAGTGCAGCAAAAGCTGTGAAAAGATGTTATGCTCTACCACCTATAAAAATATAACGTCTTAAAGTATTCACTCGACCACCAGTCACCCAGTGTTGACAAGAAGGAAGACGAAAAGAACAGACTGTTCACCTGTCGTTTTTGTTGCGTTGTCAACCTCGAAAATTGGATAGAATAGATTTATTGGATAGGATGAGATCGGGATTAAGGATTTGGAGGAGAAAGCAGTGGAAAAGGAAAAGGTTAGGAATGGCCATCCAGCAACCCCATATTTTGTGCCGACTTTGTAAAGGCCGTTGGCACTTTCCCGGGCGGCCAAATGCAGCAAAAGCTGTGAAAAGATGTTATGCTCTACCAGCTCCTTTTTACGAGTTAGCGACTTACCTTGTTGACATGGGGCGACAGTCTCGACAGCACCGCCTGCTTGGTCGTTTCGACAATGACCTTGGGCTGTTCATTCACCAGGGGCACCCTGCGGCCTAGCTCGTCTATGGCAGCCGCCATCTTGGCGTCACCAGCTGCAAGTGGTGACGCCACGTAGGGGGCGGCCGTGGCTGCGGCAAGGGACACGCTGGCCTCGGCGGTGGACAGAGCCCATTCTAGTAAGGAATGGGCGCCTAAGGAAGATGGAATTTGGTTGTCAGTTTAGTAGAAGGGATTTTTTTATGGATTTCGTAACTATCGGTTCCTAAAGGAAATCGTCAAGTTTGTGTGTTTTCAATTGTTTCGTGGTACAGGCTTAATAGTATCCATGCATACTATACTACTCAACTAAATGGGCACACCTTTGACCTCAAGTCGTCAAAGATGTGTAAAAAAATTGTATATTTTTCTTTTTGCCAGCTATGACAGCTATATGGGGTCATGCACATTCTTTGTTGACCGGCACTATACTTCAAGTTGTAGTACAAAGATTTACCTTATGTCAATATTCATACCTAGCCATTTTTGCAATTAAAAACTGAAAAATTTTCAATGAAATATGATAATTTACAACATTCCGACCGACATTTCCTGCAGAATTAGCGAAGAAATTTTAAGACTTACAGGACCCATAGAGACCCATAAACATTTTTAATCCACAAACGCATACCAATGACCAAGTATTTGTTACCATTCACTTGCTGTTTTGCAAACGATATAACAAGACAAACAAATACGCAAGTAAGCAAAAAAAGAGGTTTTAAATCATACATACAATTACAGAAAATTACAAAAACAGACTTCGAGCCTTATAAGTGTGCTTTCGGAACATAACTTCTCCATTGTACCGTATCAGTTATTTTTTTTTTCAAATCAATTCATATGTTGCGGATATGCGTGCGAACATTCCTAAAATTTTGTTATTTTTATTAACGAACTATATGAAACGAGTTTTTTTTGAAAATTTCATATTATCAAGAAGAAAGTTCAATCAGATAAAAAAAGTTTTTTTTTTTTTTAAATTGGTTCATAAATGTCGGTGATACGTGCAAAAATACATAAAATCAATGTTGTTATTTCGATTTAAAACAAAAACTACCGAATCGATTTTTCTTAAAATATTATTGACCAATTCAGGCACAAAGCCCTATAAGATAAAAAAAGATTTTTTGAAATCGGTTCATAGATAACGGTGATACAAAATGCATAAAAAAACATTCGAATTGAGAACCTTCCTCTTTTTTGAAGTCGGCTAATAACTACAGCACATCAATCAAAAAGTAAAAATAACTCGTAAACAATGCGGATAAACATAAGTGACATTTGTCAGGTAAAAATCCGTAAAGATACAACCCATTCAAATAAAAAAAAATAAAAGCAATGGCACTTAACAAATAAAAAGTATGTGAATACAAAAAAGCTGGCACACGATATAAAGGCGTTGTTGTGAATTCCTTGTTGATGTTTGGTAAGTTATTTACATTTGAATTGTAAATAACGACAAACACGCACACTACGTGTTATTTTATGTGTATAATTTTGTCCACTCAATCTCCCAATAGGTTATTTTGGATTCCATTATAATGGCTATGGTCTGACCATCGTTAGATGACGTTAATTTTCGTCTTTTAATATTTATGATTAAAAAAAAAACTATTACTAACTAAGCTTACATATCGATAGCTTAATTCGCAAATCAGCTCACTTTTGTCAAAAACATGGAGTTCGCTGATTATTTGCAACAATTTAAAATCTTATGTTATCACAATTCTTTGGATAAATAGTTATTCGAAAACCTGTCTAGTTCCTCTATGGGATGAATTTGATTCTTTTTTGTATTTTTTATAAAAATATTCCATTTTTTTATGGTCCCTTTGACAAAATTAGTTAAATGGAATTAGCTGGTTTACGAATTAAGGTTTCGATATGTATTACTAGCTGATATTATTATTTTGCCCGTTTTAGCAACATTTTTCACCGATGCTCTGCTCTTATTGCTCATAGCATGATGTTATATAGCCCAATGCATTCCTCGATAAATGGGCTATCCAACACAAAAATAAATTCAGACCAGTAGCTCCTAAGATTAGGTGCGTTGAACCTAACAAACAAGCTTTTAATCTTTACAATATAAAAAAGATTACATTATCAGAGGATACCGTACCACCCAAAGGTTGACTGTACAAATATTGTGCATAAAGGATAAATAAATAAATAAATATGTCGTTGCTTTTGGGATTGTAACATACATTTTTCCCTAAGTTGAATTCAGATATTCAATCTAAACTAAAGCATTAAACTAAATGAGTCTGTTTTGTGTGTATAATCAGACTCATCTCTGGATTTATTAATCAGAATTAAAACTTAGTTTTATTTATTTAGTATAGATATTATAACATGGAAGTTTTGTTTGTTTAGTCGATTGAATGCCCTAAGCTAAGGAACTACTGATCTGAATTGAAAAATTATGAACATGACGGGTAGTCCATTTATCAAGGAAGGCTTTAGGCTATATAACATCAACATTCAATCAATAGGAGTAGAACATCAATGAAAAATTTTGCTAAAACGGGGAAAATTTATATGAGTGAATCTTTAGGGACAACTTAGTATATGTAAAATTTAGAGAGATAGTTAAGGCTATATACAACCATGCTATGGCCTTTAGGAGCTAAGTAAATAATAATGAGGCAGGGGAAATCAGGATTGTATGGCATGATTAGCTAGTCGGATATAAAACAGGAAGTAAAGATAAAAAATATAAATCATTGCCCCATCTATCATAAATGAAACACTAATTAATTAATCTTCTGAGATATACTAAAAACTGAATATTGTTTTTGTACCAATCAGGTAAATAACGACAAAAAAATCTCATGATACAGAACATGTTTTAGCTGTCCAAACAAAATGTTGATAGCATTCTGCAATTTAAAAGAAAAAGTAAAGTGCATAAATGTTACTTGAGCAGCAAGTTTATTTGTTCCAAAATTGTGGGTAGTTTACAGATTTCCTGTAAACTACCCACAATTTTGGAACAAATAAACATTCCATTCTGAATCTACCTGCATTGACTCCCATATAATCTACCAAAGCTTTAAAACCAATGTTTGGCCATTTTTTTGAGTTACATTAAAGGCATACAATATTTCTTACTCATCTTAATACATTATAGATATATGGTTTTCATTAAAAACACATATAATTTGCATATTGCCCTAGAATAAATGCATTTGCAACATTAAATGTATAGTCATTCTAAAAGACTGTGTCTACTAATAATATAGCTGAAGCATAGTTACATTTTTAATCAGTTTTGAGTCAAAAACAATTCTTATATATTTTGATTTTACCTAGGCAAAATAATATTATACTAGCTTCTCCCAGCAACATTTTTCTATGCTACTCTGCTCCTATTGGTCATAGAGTGATGTTATATGGCCTAACTTCCACAATAAATTGACTATCCAAACACTAACAGAATTTTTCTAATTTGTACCAGTAGTTCCTGAGATTAGCACATTCAAACAAACTCTTCAACTTTATAATATTTTATATTATATAACCCCTACAATAATGACTATTTTTATATAAATAAGTTCAAAATGTTAAAATTCAAACTAATATGGGAAAATCAGTTGAACATTTGTTAGTTGAATATATTCTAAAATAATTTAAGAATCATACAACATATTTATTTACAAAAGGACCTAAACAATAAAAAATTCTACCCTATAACTTTTTGATGTATCAATTTGTTTTATTCTTCCTGATATTCATAACAGCCAACATACCTTTAACTCTGGTGTAGAATGCGCTAACTTGGCCAACAGCGGCTCCCACTGTTGGCAAGGCCATGGCTTTCTGTACCGACTGCAGTTGAGCCATTGCTGTTGGTGCTGCTCCTACTTCAGCTGCCATCTAGAATATTTAATAATAATTAAAGACAGAGTCTAAAATTTCTAAAAAAAATGGTTAAAACCTTCTTTAATTTAAATATTATACTGAAGTTTGCAACGCAATTGAAATGCTAGACACAAGCCTTTTTTTACTTAATTAAGGAAAGGCTGTAAGGATAAAAGCAAGAAGAAATAAAAAAATCGTTTTGTAATTCCAGTTGAGGGTAAATTTAAGAAGTTTGTAAATAGCTGCACTGTTGTAAATGCAATTTTCACATTTATATTAGCGACAGGACTGTAATTACGATTAGAGACTAAAAAAACAGAACAAACTACAGGCAAAAAGACATTACGGTTTATCAATTTAATTTATAGATTTGTTAAAAAATAACTGTTTACTCACTTTATAATTATTTTATTTCTTAGCTTTAAGATGCAATGCACTCAAATACAATTATGGATTTGTAATTTATATTGTTTACGTGTATGACCGGTGAACGATTGTCGCTAACTGAAAGCGAAGTGACTCGATACTGCTGTAGTAGTGAACACTCGGCGTACTCGTCACTGATAGCGAACGTTCTACTGTTTTTTTTAATAATAAATACCCGACAAAATATTTGTTGACTGACAACTGGACTTTGAACGAAACGAAGCGATGCTATTGGTTTGCACTTCTACCACGTAAGTTCATATGTATGACTCAGATTGTGCAATAAAGTAACACGATTTACCGAGTCTAAAATAATACAATTGTAATTTGTATACTTATACATATACGTCCAATTAAATGGCACGAAATATTGGGTTATTAATTATTCATTTATATTGCGTAATCACGATTGCAATTGACAATACACCGCACACAAGAATGTTCGCGCATGAAACCAATCAAAAATTCACAATCACAAATATTTGATTTGATGTGTTGATATATTCAACGCAATCAACCAACATTTTTGGTTGGTCGCCAATAGCGAACATCGATCGCGCAATTTGTAGAACGAGGTATGACGCACGCTACACATAAACAAACATTGGATACACCGACGCATGTGATTGGCTGGCTGCTCTCAGTCCTTCTCTATTTAGAGTTTTGTTCGGACGTATTGCTGTAAATCACTAGCAAATGTGTTAAATATAAATGTATGATATGGCGTGGACAAATGGTTCAGTTATAGAATTTTTGGATCTATACAAAAATGAACAAATTTTATGGGATCCCAAACACCCACTTCATAGAAATAGAAGCGAAATTAATGCAGCATGGACTAGAATTCAATCATGTTTTAGTTTAAATTGTTCAATACAAGACCTTAAGAAAAAGAAAGAGTCCCTAATGACATCTTTTAGAATGCACTGGAATAAAAAGAAAAAGACAGTTGGGAGTTATCATACGACATGGTTCGCGTATCCACATATGGAAAGTTTTCTTAGCTTGAAATATGAATGTGATAGTACAAGCCAAATGGAAAATGAGGTAATATTTATATAATATTATTTTCACTAGCATTTACTGCGTAGTTTATTTATGCCTAATCTTTACCTGCTTTAACGTTAGCAGTATAATGCGCTAAAATATATGCGCATGTTTGGCAAAGTATTGGCTATAATACTTGTAATATACTTGTAATGTGTTTCACAAATGACCAAATAAGTTGTTGGAATTTTGTAATGAAAAATATAGCAAAATTTATCTATTTTGCTCTATTCTTTATTTAATACAAATTTTGTCATTTTGCAGTTTTTTGTAAATACTACAAGCAATCAACCACAACAACAAATATCATCGGATCATCACATTGCTCAAAGGAATAGCGCAGTCGAAAGTAATGTTGTGGGAAGATACACGCGGACGCTCGTTCCCCACGCAAACGGTGCTAATAATAAAACTAGCAAAACAAACAGTCCGAGCTATGGTTACGCAAAGAATGAAACAAATGAAGACGTGCGGTTACCAAAAAATATTGGCGAAAGTAGAGACTTTGACGAGTATGATCTATATGGTCAGCTGTTAGCTAAGAAATTGAGAAAATTGAAGGAACATCAACGCGATCTTGCAATGCATGAGATCGATAATATTATGTTTAGGGCTAAAATTCAAAGCGGCACAAGCCAAAGTCGAACAGCGCGAAGTTATTCCTCTTCACCTTCGCCAGTGCCAAGAAAAATGAAATCGCCCGTTTTCATTGTAACGCAACCGAATCACGAACAATTTGAGGATGAGAATATATCATATGATGAACATACGCAGACGCAAGGGCATTCTTAAATTTGAAATCTGACTTATTCAGTGTCCTATAGATTATTTCGGATTACGCAATATTTGTAAATAAGAAAAATCTTATTTTAGCTATAAAATATTTAATATAAGGATGTATTAATATTACTTATTTATATATAAAAATTATACTTTTATTTAACGTTTCCGTTTAACCAAAAATATTTATAAATTGGAAGTGTAGATGAGACTCCAAAATTTGATATTGGTAGTGTCCTATTGGTTCCAATGTTTGTTAAGTTGTATTGTATGGTAACCAACAAATAATTGGTCAAATACTGCCAGTGTTCTGTTGTAATTTCATATGTGGGAAGTATTTGTAAAATATTTGTTTATAGTTAAATTGTTTATATAGTTTTAAAACATAAATTAAACATTACTATTTGCCAACGAAACATTGAATTCACTGGCGAATAAGTTTAAGCGAAAAAAAGAGTTTATTAAAATTATATTTTTATTAATCTGTTTACATTTTTTATACGTTTTTCCCTATATAACTGTTTATTTAAGCGCTTATTTTGTCATCGAATCATTCGCTATGGCACAATATTACTTTTTAGAGTGAAGCAAATATATAAATACATGAAATGACTCGATGATCTGTTAGGTAATTGATTTGTCCCTTCCTTGACTCCCCCTTCGTGGCAGCGTAGTACAAATGTACATTCGCAGGTGTAAAACGTATTTAGTTATAGTAGGTAACGTATTCAGGCATATAATAAATTTAAATGTATATGTTTATATATTGGTACATAAAAAGAAATTCTGAAAATATATGTTTAGAAAAATATACAGATTTTGATGTTAAAAAGACATATATTTCTTGGTGCTGTAAGATTGACACGACACACGAATATAATATTTTTTATTAGAGCTGCACACTCACGTTTCTGTCCTACTGTCGAGTTGTTGTCAAACAAATGGAGAAAAAAGATTCTGCCACCCTTTCTGTAGACTTTTATTTTTTTTTCATTTAATTCGACAAGCAAGATACAAAATTAGCTAGGTATATGAGTGCTATAATTTAGATGATAAATAAGCAATATATATTATTAATATAAATAAATTATTAATAAAATAATATTAAAATTAAAATAAATTATTAATAAAATAATAATAATTATTAATATTAGAGTAGTATATTCCACCTTGAAACAGCAGAGTCTGCTTTTCTCTTCCTTACTGGACCCATATATGCTTAGTTATCTGGAGTACAAGCTATGACACTGATTTGCTCGGGTTGGACTCTATGTGTATATTTTTTAAGTAATCTGTTTTCTACATCTCGGCGGTCTTGAAGGTATGTGTCCTATTACGACCATAGCGCATCCGCCGGTGGACGCGAAGTCCGCTAAAATTATGCACGATTTTACCATGTGTTGGGGCGTTTTTTAACGTTGTTATGTAAAAACGGGTCTTTACTCAATGATCATGTTGAAATTCAATTACACGATTACACACGATCGATCACGTGATCCGACTCGTATTTAAATCGCTATTGAGACAATTTAGACCTCTTCCAGGTAGGTCCCCTTATCGATTACAATCAAGCCGAGATTCGAACCTCTATCAGAGCCCTTGAACGTGTCGTGGGGGGAGGGGCCCCCTTTGTTAATCGTATTATCTATCTTGCGTTCACATTGTGGAGTCGTGGAGTTGCTGCGGAGCGGATGGCATCAACGTGTCGTCATTGTGCACCAGCTACGTTGTTCCTCCCAAGTCCGCGTCTCATCTACCCGAGGACCTCTTCGGACGAAGCGTTTAAAGCCGCCTTGCTAACAGCTTCGGCGTTGAGTGATAAAATTACCGTATTTATATCATGTACAACATTATGAGAAACATTAAGTCGGTGGCGAAGTCAGCGATGGCCGACGTTGACGCTTAACTTAGTACTAGGTTTATAATTAGTACGAGGTATTGAGTAACATGTATTTTTTTCCTAGCCTTGCCTGTTACAACTGTTAAACTGTTTGGATCTTAGTTTTCATTAGGTAATAGTAATATAAAATTTTATCCAACTTCGATAAAGGACTCCTCCTTTATCTAAGTCGGATAAAAATTCATATTACTGCTCTCAATTCGAATGTTTCAATTTTTTAGGTACGTTCGCACTATTCCCTAAACCGATTATAAAAATTCTTTTCGGAATGTAGTTCCTTATGGGGCGTTACGGAGGAATACCCTAGACGACAAAAACGTCCGTAACGTAAGATTTATCGTATCTATAGTCTATGTATTTTGTTTTTTATAACGCGAGGAATAACTTTATTCACTTCGCCGTTGGTTCTGCGGGGTCAGCAGGAAAGACTTCGTGTGGGGATCTCAGCTAAATACCAAACTACCCCCGACCTGCCGCGCGTGGTATAGTGCAGGTCCGCGAAGTAACGTGCACGCCGGCGGCCCCTCACCGGAGCCCTGCGGGGCGACATCGTTTCGCCTGCCCGCCCCCACTCCCGCAGGGCATCTCTCTTGGCCGCCATAACCTCGTGCTAAAATGAGGCGAGGTCAGCCCAACTGCTCGCTGGCAGCCATCGATCAGGTGACGACCGGCAACGACAGGTCACGTCCATGTGCGCCAACGAGCGTAGCGCGTTGGGCGTCCCAGCCCGTGTACACGGCGAGCGTGTGCTCGGCCGTGTTCA
>JAOCPS010658481.1:0-10769 GCA_025505425.1 Graphium colonna | reverse complement strand
ACCACAAATTGTTACCTCGCTCCGGGTTGACTGGGAGAAAAAGCTCTAAGGTATAAAGTTCGCCCTCTGTTGCCTTTTTTGTACATATAAATTTGTTACAATAAAGATTAAATAAAAAATAAATTACCGGATTTTTCTGCCTTATCACCATGGCAGCATAATACTATATCTGCGCCGCAACCGTGCTGAAATTTAATATTTGTCATATGTACATACAAATATGTATTATATTATTACCAGTAAAATTTATGTTAATGAACGAATAATTTAATTTAAGCTTAATAATTTGTATTTATATTAAACTAGTTGACCTGGCAGACTTCTGACAGTCTGAAAACTAGCCGATCTTTTGAAAACCGATAGCAGCGCCACCTAGTAAGCCCAATTGTTGTGTGGACGGGTGGCACACACAAACAAAAGTTTTTTAAATGCCGTTTTTACGTATGAAAATAGATTAAACAGCAGTATGGAAAAGTTAATGAAAATACTTACCATAATTGGCTTTTCATGTGGACAATTTGGATTACACTTGCATAATGAATCTAATGTACCATCAGATTGATACCTGGAACGGGAAAGAATATATATTACATGATGAACGTGATTCTGTTATAAAGAACGATTACACTTGTGTCAATTTTTCTGGCCGTAATGTCGACGCGATCGCAATATCAGCAGGTAGTACATAAAATGCCACTTGATCCGAGAGGTGCTATTGCTCCGTATGCCTTTTATAAAGGGATTTTATGATTGCTATTCATATCAAATCAAAAATCAAACTCACCATTTTCGACTAATAGTATTATGTTTACGTGAGCCGTGTCTATTCTGATATTTTCTTTTACTTAAAACTATGCTTTCATTTAGTTCGCGATTTGTTTTTTGCTTTTTCATTCACGTTTTCGTTTGACGCTTGTCTGTCATCGTAGATTTGATGTATAATAAGTACAAAATAATAATAAGCACTTTAATTTTTAATCGGTATATAATGATAAAAAAATATATGTAATATAAAGTATGGGTCCTAGTACTGTCCCTTGCAAGACACCATATTACTTATTGTACCTTTCTTATCGCGGTGGTTTACCTTTATCGGTCTAGTTGATTCTTATCATCGGTATAGATATCAGCGTGTATTTCTCCGTTGTTTAAGTTTAACAATATTGGCAACATTCAACAATAGTTTTGATTTTTATATGAATCAAGTGGTAATTATAGTTGCTTAAAATATATAAAAAAAATATAATAGAAATTTAAAGGAAACCTTGGAGATATTGAGTGATGCAAATACAATAATTTATTCTTGATGCTTTATAATTAAGAAATACGCTCAATACGTTATTCCTAAGTAAGAATTGATAAAATTGTTCCATTTGAAACTCAAAAGTTTTCCACGATACTCGAAAATTATTGACGCTTAGTCATAAGGTTTATACCACAGCAATTTATTTAATAAAAAAAGAAAAGATATTGAGTTTATTCAGTACATTCTAAAGTTCCTTTATGCGTGTTGTTTATTTTGTTTTTTTTTTAACGCTGCCCTTATTATAAGATCAAAGTCTTGTGTCATAAGGGTGTTCAATTCACACATAATTTACCCAATCATATGCAGTTGTGAATAATTGATGAATGACTGGTATATATTTAAATATTGAGTTTCCGTTAACGATGTGTCTGTACGTGGTCAGTGCGAGGTCGCGTGTGCGGGGTCACATCGAGGTATACGCGGCTCTGGTGGGGAGGGTGGGCGAGAATGAAGAGGAAGAGCCCGCTGCCCCGGGACCGGCTCCCGAGGGATGGGAGATGGTGGACCCCGAACCCCAGACGGGCACCGTTCAGCCGGTAAGAGTCTTTAATGATGCTAGATTTATTTCAATGTGTATTTTGTAGTTTTCACATACTAGTTATATTATAGTACAGTGGCTCCCAAACTTTTTTGGTCCACTGCCCTCTTTTTAGTAAAAAAAAATATATAGCATCCCCCTACAAATTATAACTAAAACTAACAACACCACCTAAAAGAGCGCTAGAGCTCAATTTAAACCACTGTCTAGAATGAACGCGAAAGGTTTAGCGCCCCCAGGTGGCACTAGCGCACACTTTGGGAACCACTTTTACAGCGTATCATCTTTATGCTGGATACAAGTAATTCTTCTGTTAATGTTGGAAGGTTTTTATTCTCCTAGATATTTGATTTGCTGGTAAAATCTAGCCAGGTTAAATGTTAAGCATAACAGATCATAATTTATTTGCTTTGTGTAAATAATTCGAATATATATGTCATGTATTTAAATAGCAATGACGAAAGTTCGACGCAATTGACTTAGAAATTACGGATTATTGTTCAAACTTTCATTCCCTTTAGCACTATAACGTAGTGCTAAGGGGCATGGAAGCAGTATAGGGCAATGCCCAAAAGTAGTACCAGAAAGCCTCATGCATCAAAATCAAAATTATCCGTGCTCCGTGGATTTGATTTTTAACAAGGAATTTAATTTAATGTAAAAATGTATGAAATTTGCATTACATAGAATCCAATTGAAACTATATTCTATAACCCGTTTCTTCGATTTTACCAAATGTCTCCGGAACACGGGACCTAACGAGAAGAATTACTTCTGTAGGCGTTAATATAATAAGACTAGTCTCTAAAAAGTATGCCATATAAAAATCCTTTCCAAAAATCATTTGTTGTTGCTTACAGCATCAAATAAGCTCACATGCAATTTTTTACGGCCAAAACTCCAGGAGTTATGTTTTGACATATCAATCTGTCAGTCAGTCTTTCTTTTTCATCGTGTATAGTATTTTGTTCTGCATCAGTCATAAAGCTCGGTTTTCCACTGTTAGGTTGCCGCGTCCGGTCAAACGGTACCCTCCTTTACTGGTCACGGTGATTGGGAACTGATCGACGCGGCATTCATGAATCATTTAGTAGGTGTTTATGTTTTTTTTTCTTTTGGCATGAGACACACTCGTTGTATTTTAGACTTTTTTAATATAAATATGTGCTTTATCATTTGCGACTACGTCACAACACCCAGAGTGGAAAAAGCAAATGATGATAAAAATCAAATAATCTAAAATCGAAAATTCTTTTTTGTTTTTATTAGTTTAACTGTGAGTAACATTTTTATAGCTTTTGGTCAATTTATCATTTTCTTGGTTTATGCTTTACGATGTCTTGCAAAGAATTTTCACAAGGGAATCACTTCATATCATTTGTTATATATAGATTTTTTTTATTTATGCGTCCATTAACCAAACTCTCTCAAACATTTAGTGATCTTTCGTCTGCCTAAAATAACTTGTAGCATTTTGTACCAGTCTTTTGTTAGCAACCGGGTCACCTGATGGTAAGAGATCCCGTCGCCCATAGACAAACGCAACATCCGGAGAGTTGCGAGTGCGTTGTCAACCTGGGAGATCGGATATAACAGGTTATAAATAGGAAAAGAAAAGGGTAGACATGGCCATCCCCAAAAGTCATGCATACTTTATTTTATGCCGACTTTATAAAGGGCGGTGGTACTTCCCCGGTGAGTACGGCCGTAGAAGTGCAGCAAAAGTTGTGAAAAGTTGTTATGCTCTACCACCTCTAAAATGTCATTTCGACTTCCGAACACTTCACTCCGACTGTGCCGTGGCCGCTAGGATGAACATGTGTTATTAATTATTTATCTATAGATTATGTTTACTCAGTGATAAATCAATATTCATTTCTAATATTAATTTTATTATTCTTATAAGATCCCCTTGAGTAATAAAAGTGACCCATTTTAATATGTCAAAAAATACTGATGTGAGACGTATTTAAACTTATATGCTTGTAAAAAGGGCTAGTTTTTTCTTATACTTATCTATTTTTTATCTTATTTATATTTTATTGTCTGTCTGTCTCCCAGACGATTGGCGGGGATCCGTTGCCACCTGGTTGGGAGGAGCGACAGGATGCCAATGGGCGCACGTACTACGTCAACCACATCGCGCGTAGTACGCAGTGGGAGAGGCCTACGTTCACGTGAGTACTTTCGCCTTTGTGGCTTATCTACAATTATCACAATAATTCGAAAGCCAGCTAACTCCTTTTGAGTAATTTTGTCAGGGGAACCATAAAAAATTGTAATATTATTCAAACAAAATACAAAAAAGGGTCAAATTCATCGCATAGAGAAACCAGACAGGTTTTCGAATTCGATTTATTCGAATAATTTAGATTAGTCGGGATAGACTTTTACCTGGAATTAATTTAAGTTAGAAATTTTTTGCGCCAATGTTTAGGGGTGGTCGTAAATAGCTTAAATCCAAAAACTCGATCAAATCCGACCGGTGCGTTAGCCGTCAAATTGTTTTCAAGGTCAAACCTGTTTTTAGCCATATCTGTTTTTCATTTTTTTTTTACAAAAACCATAAGAACCAAATTTGTTGCAAATTTGATTCTCTACAACTTTGGTCTTTATAATTTCATCGTTCAATCAATATTTACGGAAATAACTGTAAAAACAAGTCATAGTATAGTTTTGCCTGTATCTCGATTTTTATCGAATTTAACCAAAAACATAATATCGGTCATTAAATTTCCTAAAACTTCTTATGATTTTTTTTAGAAAGCAATATTAAATAAAAAAAAATAATCCCTTTTCCGCACCACCACTGGGGTAAAGCTCCAGGCACGTTTTCTTACGTGGTATCCTCAGTAGCCCTCATCCATGTTTCATTTTCCGCCAGATCTTTGTCCTTAAAAATATTTTCATCTGCAATCCTAATAATTTCTGCAACCTTTACGGAATCGGGCAGGGTTTTTTTGTATCAATTTGAAGAGCACATTTGATTTTATAAAAAGCTATTGCAGGAACTGTCCTATTTAACTCTTGTTTTTTTACCGATGATCCTGGCAAATCCATATTGATGGTTTCTTCATCAGAACTGTCCACACGTTCCACATTTATTCCAGATATTTCTTCAGCAGAGTTCTCGACGATATCGTCATCTACATTATCATAGAGTAACTCCGGAAGTTTCACAACATTTACACAGGACTACACTACATTTACACAGGACTATATTACATTGACAATAATAGAACATTTTATGCCCGTTTTGCGACTTCCGCACATTTTTCCACAATTGCCCTCGCAGTTGCAATAAATCATTTTTACCAATGATTCAGGTGCAGTCGCGTCGTAGTTGTTATTGGCTCGAAACCATTAGCAGTTTTCTTCCAACCCTATTCTGTCGCATCGATTTGATATTGAAACCAAATCTGTACTTGTTAATATGTTGTTTAGCTGCTGTATTTTGCTTATTATTAATAGCTATTTTTGCTTAAGTCAAATAATAAAAAATATTATAAACCACCAGTATTTTTCGTTATGTAAATCACAAAGTCTGCCTCCTTCTCTAGGATAAAAGTAATAATTACATACATACATGTCATGGTAGTTCAGTGTCGCACGTCTTCAATTCTGTTTACTTGAAGTGAACCTGAGTTCAAACCTCAGTGCCGGCGCCAATGAATTTGTTAATTTTCGAATTGCAATTTTAAGAACTGATTTACCACTGCTTGACGGTGAAAGAAAACATCGTGAGAAAACCTTGATATCTAAAAAATTATATATCTTAAATATTTGAAGTTCGCCAATCTGCACTAGGGACAAGGACTGACTGCGTACATACAAAGTTTACAAGACTATGTCCACTCTGTATATACGCTCTGTCTAGAGGAGACCTTTGCCTAGTAGTGGAATAATTAAAAAGATAGGATGTTACTTACTTTATACGCATTTTGAAAATATAGACTTGACATTTTATAATTATTATTTTACATTTAATATACTTGAATGAATCGTTATAGAATACTTTATTTATTAATAATTATAATTTGTTTATTTATTTTATTATTTATAACTATAATTGATGATATTAATAAATATTTTTCTCAACTCTCTTATTAACAATCTATATTAAACATTGTTAACTTCTGATGAAATACTATTAAAAATAAATTAAATGAAAAACATAGTATAAATGTAACTAAGGAGTGGGGACCTGGTGTCCTGAAATACAAGCTTTCAGCTTAGGCATCAGTCTCCCACAATTTATAAGTTTGAATATTATGTAATCTAAATTATGCGAAATTAACTGTATTGTGGTGAGAAAATTAAATAATTTATTTATTTATTATTTTGCCCTCAACACATCCACAGGCGCAACATCAGTACCGAGTCGCAGGCCGAGCGCATGGAGACCGCCGCGACGGAATTCCAGCGGCGCTTCCACATCTCGGCCGACGAGGACCACGCGCCCAGCCCCTCCGCCGCCAACCACCAGGTGCGACAACCGGCCTTATTCTTAAAGTCTTTAGGCACTGTTTCCTGCAGCACATTTAGAAAAACACACTTACGCCCTCCGTTATACGGAATGAAACTTTATTGACAAACTCTTTAGGCACTGTTTGCTACGGCAGATTTAGAAAATTACTAGCTCTAGTACAGATATATGTAGCCTTCAATTATATGAAATGCAAGTATATTTTTAAAGTCTTTAGGCTCTGTTTCTTATGGCAGATTTTGAACAAATAAAAAGGTTTCACTTACACGAAATGCAACTTTATTGATAAAGCTATTAGGATCTCTTTCCATGGCAAGTTTGAAAAACGCTGGTCTTATTGCAGTACGTATGTATGCCTTTAGTTATACGAAATGCAACTTTATTATAAAAAACTTAAAGTAATGTTGCCTATGGCAAAGCCACCTAGATACATAAAATTCAACCTTATCATTACTTCCTTTGACACACAAACATTCTATTACAGGAAACAGAGCCCAGTAGTCCCTCCGTGTTCAATCATCAGGTACGTGGTTTTAATCTTTATTGTGTAGGCTTTAGGCACTGTTTCCTATAACGAGTTCAGAAGATGACTTTATCGCGACTATAAGAGAAGTAACCTTATCATTGAAGCCTATAGGCACTGTTTCTTAAGATAAAATATTAGCGTTATATCATATATACGAAAAGCGATCTTAGTCCCTTGGCTCTAGTTATACAAAATTCGACCTTGTTGAAAATTTATTAAACACTATTTCCTGTGATGTAGCAAACTAGCCTCCTCATCCGCCGACCAGCAGGTACTCTTAATAGACCTTATTTCTAAGGTTGTAGGCACTGTTTTCTATAGCAGATTTATTTAACTAGCCTTGGCAGATATGCGAAATACGTCTTAAGAATAATGTGTACGGAATTCAACATTATTTCTTTAGCAATTAGGCACTATTTTGGATGGCGGATTTAGAATAAACATTTATCTCGGTTATACGAAAAGCGTTCGAACTATTCCAGAGACTAGACATTCTTTTAGAAAACTTGAATTCAATCTTATTGCATCGAGTTTAGTCACTATTCTGTGACATCTAATATTTAAAAAAAACTAGCTTTATTGAAGATATAAGTATCGCTTGCAGATATAGGAAACGTAACGTTATTCTCCCGACTTTTGGAAGTATTTCCTATAACCGACTTGAAAAAATAACTTTGTCATAGAATTTTGTTTCCTGATATACAAAAAGCAACCTTATTATCTTAGATTGTAGGTACTGTTTCTTATGACAGATTTAGATGATAGCTTTATCGCCTTTTGTCACGCATAATGCAGCCTTAGGTGTAGTTTCGTTTTAAGTTATGGAAAATAGCTTCATCGCTTTATAATTTTAATCACGTGGATTATGAAAAGGATTTAAAAAAATCTTTATAAATCCACTTTTGGTCTTCGCGTATCCTGAAATATGCATATGCAAATTTGTAGTATGTGGTCAGGCCAGATTATTTTGAACCTTATTCTAAACACCTTTAAGTTCGGAAGTTGTCCATGGGCATTTTAGTAGTTTCTTTTAGAGGGCGTTATTTATACAACGGAAAATAAGTATCAAAGCAATATTTTAGTATGTAACATATATTTACTATTCAATAAGTAGAGAGATGAGTAGAAAATGATTGAGATGTTAAGATGTTTTTCCTTCGTGTAGATTTGAGTCTGTGAATTTATGTATCATGTATCGTTTGTATTCCATAATGCTGAAGGTCTCAGGCAAAGCCAATGGTCAGAATAATTAAGTTGTGTACTGTCTACGCTGATGTTTAGCGCGGCTGTTAATTTGAGATAACAAAATATGTAAATCTCCTACAACTAGAAGTTTTCTATAAATAACGCTCTCTGAAAACTTATTTAGGAAGCAGTGTCTTAGTTATTGCATGAATGGATAGTATGAATTCGTATGCGTTAAAATATTTCACTTTGGTATTGCATGTGAGTAAAAGTTTCTATAAGCATTTATTATTTCAGTTTGGATGTTAAATGTGTTTTGGTTATACAGCATCGAATCGTTTAGTTACATTGTCGTATATATCTATAATTTATTTTTTAATTTGGTTAAATTTTCATTTGTGCAACATATTCTGAAGAAATTTTGGTTCCTCGCAGCATGGGCTTCCGCGGATTGAGGGGCAACTAACAAAAATACCATTTCACAAGTTCTATTCTTGATGGAGTTATAGAATTGTGTAGATTTATTATACCATATAGTCGAAATGTTTAGCTTTTATTAGTTGGATATCAGGCTGTCACCCCTAAGGTATTCTAACACTTCGCATAACATCCATATATGTACATTGATTAATTCGATTTTGAGCACTAATAGATGATTCAAATAAAAATAAGTTCGCCAGAAATTCCACACTTGTAACAGCTTCAGAGGACGAATTGTTTTATATACCTTGGAAGTATAAAAAAAATAACATGGGCCGTGATGTCTGTTGCTGTTACAAGTTGAGAAATCATCGTATTGTCCTCACCATAGACAATTCTGCGGCCAGAATTTAACAAAAGTAAAAATATTTTGATTATTATATAATGTTTTGAGCCATTATCAAAATTACAATATTTTCAGTTATTTTACAACAGATAGATTATGTTGAATAACATGCATCCTCACAGAATTCCAGGGTCTCGCGGAACTTTTTTTGTCTAATGGATTTGACGAATGCCTGTACTAATAAGTTTTATTTTGTTTACTTAAAATAAAGTCATTAATACTTATGCACTGGGGGTAATGTTTTAATTTACGGGCTCCGATAGAGTAGTATGACGGTGGCATGTTTGCAAGTGAGAATTATATGAAACTATCTGGCAGGATATGAGCGATAGGCGGGCCGAAAACTCGGCTGACGTCACGCCTTTCACCACGCCTGTTGTATCACCGGAGCCAGGAGTCGAAGGCAATAGTACTACCGAAACGACTGAAGTTCCAACCGAAACTCAAGTAGAAGCTGCGATAGAAGAACCGACGGATAGTCAAACGGAATTTACATCGGAAGCTACAGTAGAAGTACCAACTGAAGTTCCACCTGACGCTCCATCAGAAAGTTTAGTAGAACCTCAAACGGAAACTCCAAAGGAAGATGAGACCGAAACGGCAACTTCAGCCAACGACTGTGATAGTAATGTAAGAGAAGAAGACGTAGAAGACGATAGAGACGTTGTGGACGCGCGCAGCGGTACAGTAGAATCAAAAGACGACGCAAGTAATAATGTAGCACCAGATCAAAACGCGGGTGATAACAACCCTAGCACTAGTCAAGTAAGAGAAGACGAAACTGAAACTAAAAGCACTCAGTCGACGCCCAGACGAAGCGAAAATGACAGCAGTTCAACCCAAAGCAACGACGACGTCCGAACGAATAGTACGGTCGAGACAAACGACAGCGAGAGGAACTTAGATGAGGCTAGGGTTGGCACTCCCGTCGAAGACGACGAAGAATTGGAGTTTATCGAGATAGTGGCGGAATCTTTGACCTTCGACGAGAACCACTTTAGCACGCCGACTGGTGGCAGCCCTGAGAGCCGCCGACGGAACACCGCCAGTTCGATGGACGACTCCGAGGTAAGAGATTGGGCGTGACGTGTTACTGTAATTGTGTACAAAATGTTCCATAGCAATTCAATTCGATTGGCCCTTGTCCCTTACACGCAATGACAGTAAGCTTGGATATGTTGACGGATACGAGTAAAACCGTTTTATCATTATGTTATCATTCATTCTTTAGAAATTGAAGTCGAAGAATTTTTAAATTTAATCTAAGATGGGTCAGTTATGCAGACTGATAAAGTATATATTATAAGAATCAGTATAATAATAGCTTTCCTATGTTTTGGCGTGGAATCGGGTATAGTTATTAATTCTCTACGGTATTTCGGTTAGAGTGGATTGGACAAAAAGTACACAATTTCTAAACTCTAAAATTGCTACAGGGTTATCACAACGTTACCTTGATTCGCAAACCTGCTAACTCCATTTGAATAATTTTGATCATAAAAAGTTGTAATATTTTTCAAACAAAATAAAAAAAAATCGAATTCATCGCGCAGAGAAACCAGCCAGGTTTTCGAATAACTATTTATTTAAGAAATTGTGATAACATTAGATTTTAAATTGTTGGAAATCGTGTCTTTGCAAACTCAACGTTTTTGAGATAAAGTGGAGTTAGCTGATTTGCGAATTAAAGTGTCGATATGCTTTGTTTGGTTATGACCAAAAATAACTCTGTAATACGCCTTCAATAGTAAGTGCTGATTAAGTCTTACATGTCGGTAAAAAAAAAGTAAAGTAAGCCTATTTTTATATTATCCCACTGCCGGATAAAGACCTCCTCTAGACAGAGGGTATTGGGCATAGTCCACCACGCGGCCCAAGTGCGGATTGGCAGACTTCACATAT